>CAIGRB010013517.1:7488-87187 GCA_903798255.1 Fraxinus quadrangulata
AAACTGAAACACGAAATTTTCTTAAAAACCATAAGAATTGGGTCTAGATGATTTAAAATGCGTTGTAATATTCTAGTTTAAATACACGAGTAAAAGCGAATACCATATCATTGAATAAACTGAATTCTTGATTCTTAAAGCTTTGATCCTAGATATTGAACTTTTATAATTGCTAAACTTAGGGTACATTTTGTTTGCTATTTTCAAACTATTTTCAGTTTTTCAAAACATTGAAAACGTTTTTGATATGGCATTTCTGAACATGCATTTTCGAAAACAATAATAAATTTATAAAGTTTATTAGCACAAAACGTCCATATGTTTGGTTTCTAATTTGCAAAGCGTCCCTACATTTCAAATTTTTGCATTCATCCTTATTTCTGCGTTTCATCATGAAAAATTTCATTTTCATTAATTTTTATCCAATTTCTTAATTGAAAATTGTAAATGATAAATATACCCATTATTCTTTATTTATTTTTTCTTTTCTTTCTTTTAAAATTTAAATATGAGTGCATATTAGTCATTTTACAATTTTTAATTAGAAATTGAATAAAAATTAATAAAAATGAAGTTTTTCATAATGAAACGTGAAAATAGGGATGAAAAAGGCAAAAAATTAAAACATTAAATCCACTATAAACGAATTTTGAACTTACAGTCCACCAAACATGACTACTACTAGTACTTTCTGACCTCCTGATGGATTGCGTGCTCTTACACCAACTCCCGGCTGCAATTTTTAAAGACCTCCTGGATTGCGTGTTCTTATACCAACACTCAACTTTATAAATTCGTCTATCCCCTATGGATCAATGAAAAACTCCGCGTTCTCCAATAATTGAAACTCCAATCACCTTTCCTTGATCTTTAGAACTCTGACAAATTTTTAGAAAATAGCAATTTGGTATTTGGATTATATGGATTTGATGTTTTTACCGTCAAGAATTAATCAAACTATGAAGGTTGAAACCTTATAGATGATTTTAATGAAGATGATATGAAGCAATATATGTTTACTCAATATTCAACCTTCTCAAAAATCCTTCAAAGGCTTTCTTGTATTTATATTGTAGGTTTAGGATTGAATGAGCTGGACAATAAGTCTTAAAAACGCGAATTAAAATTCTTCGAATAATTCTGTCGCTCGAGCGAAGATAAGGCGGCAGGCAGGCGATAATGTTTCTGTTTCCGCCGCTCGAGCAAAGTTAGGACGACAATCTAGCGAAACTGCGGCGCCATTTTTTCCTTATTTCCATTCTTGAATCCTAGACCTAATACAACTCAATTTATAATATTTGCAACTTACTCCTTGACTTTTACAAAATACTAATTCTAATCTTATTTGTTTACGTACTTGCCAATCACATTAAAAACCTAACAAGCTCTCCCTTTAGCATTCTGTAACAAAAATATAAATCTAAAGTCAAGGTAGTAAAAAAACACAACACAACAACTACTACCAAACCAGCTGTCTTGGTGGAACTGTACTTTTCCTTTGTCAAAACCTGTTTCCTGAAATAGATAATTCAAATACCTAGTATGAAAGCACGTGAAACATAAAATAATAGAATTAATAAACACATGATATCAATATTAACTAGATTGAGACGTAACACTAATGTCAATTCAAATACCAACAAAAACATTAGCATCACAAAAAAAAAATGAAAAACTCAAACAGCCAAATAGATAAGGTATAACATGCAATGCAATCAATAAATCTCATGCTACTCACCTCAAAGGTTAAAAATTCAAAATTTTCAAATTTTCAAAAAAACTTTATCAATCACTTTAAAAATGCTTCATCAATCATTCATTTCATTCTCCCACCTCTTGTCACAAATGACAAATGACCAATAATTAACATATAATACTGCAAAAATGCAGTTGTTAGTATGCACAAGTATAATCAATGGACAGTAATCCTTTTCATTTACGTAATTTAAGTAAATTGTATAAGTGATCCATATGTGTAAAGTGTCACTAATCCTTCGCAAGTAGGACTCTAAACCTTAATTCTGTGAGAAAGAACGCACAAAACATCACTGCCATAAGTGTGTGCCTCTACTTATGAAAGTCAAATCCTTTAAAACACATTAAAACCTATAAAAAAAAGCTCATTTTTTATATATATATTTTTTTCTCTCCCTGACTTTGAGCATATTTTATTTTCACAACTTTCAATATTTTAAGCTTATTATTATATTTCGCATCTTAAGTGCAGACTCTTCTCCATTAAACGATTAAAATGACCCATATAGTGAGCTTTATATCGGTTAACCCAAGTAGTTGACCATAAGCTTTAGGTTATGAGAAATCCCACATATTTAATTGCTTGAGTCAAATATACTCTGAATAAAAACATAAGATATTAAGCTTTTTATTATCGAGGATAGACGTGAGTTTATGTTTAATAAATAAGGTCAATTCATGTTCAAATGCATCTTATTAACATATGATCGTCATCCCAAATCTCACACACGCAGTAGAGTTCTACTAATAATATCATAATGTGTGCAGTGCAGATGGTACATGAAGACAGTTATACTAAGTATTCCATAATAATCTAAGCTAGCAATGGAAACTATGTTACATCTTATCGATTAAACTCATGTTTGATTACAATAAATAAATTCAAGTATATTATATATTATGTTGTAAAAACACATTCCCGCATTTTTATTTTCCAATTTTCAATTTTTCTTTTTTATATTTTAAAATATGAATGTACTAAGCACACAAAAATAATGGAGAACTAACTTGGATTATATTTTAAATCATTAATGCGCCAAACACCATGCATGCTCGTACTTCAACATTGTGTGACATTGACTTATGCATGCATCATATTTATTTAAGTACGAGCATGCATAAAAATGCGGGAAAGTGTTTTTACAGCATAATATATAACATAAGATATTGAGCTTTTTATGAAATAATATGATATATGCATAAGTCAATGTCACACAATGTTGAAGTACGAGCATGCACCAAAGTACCTAATCAACGAGGTACACAAACACCATAGGCCATCCTAAAAGATTCAAATCTCAGACCATATATTGGTTTGGTAAATAGGTCAACTAATTGGTTTTCTTTAGAGATGTGCTCAAAAGTTACAACACGGGTCTTTACAAACTCTCGAATAAAATGATGTCGTATATCAATACGTTTGGTTCGAGAGAATTGAACGGGATTTTTGAAAATATTAATGGCACTAGTTTTATCACAAAACACAGTCATAGTACCTTGTTCAATTCCATAAACACTCAACATTTGCTCCATCGAAAGCAGTTGAGTACATCGATTTCCTACATCTATAAATTCGGTCTTTGCTGCTGACAATGAGATAAAATTTTGTTTCTTACTTATCCAAACTACAAGATTAGCACCAACATAAAAACAACCTCCAAAAAGTACTTTTCTATCATTGGCATTTCCGGCCCAATCGACATCAGAATAGCCAGCAAGGTCAAGATTAAAGTCCCGAGAGTATAGGATTCTATAATCTATGGTTCCATTAATATATCTAATGATACGTCGCACGATGCTCATGTGGGATTCGTTGGGATCAACCTGAAAATGCACACATACCCCAACACATTTTTATTTTCCAATTTTTAATTTTTCTTTTTTATATTTTAAAGCATGAATGCACTAAGCACACAAAAATAATGGAGAACTAACTTGGATTATATTTTAAAGCATGAATACACCAAACACCATGCATGCTCGTACTTCAATATTGTGTGACATTGACTTATACATGCATCATATTTATTTAAGTATGAGCATGCATAAAAATGAAGGAAAGTGTTTTTACAGCATAATATATAACATAAGATATTGAGCTTTTTATGAAATAATATGATATATGCGTAAGTCAATGTCACAAAATGTTGAAGTACGAGCATGCACCAAAGTACCTAATCAACGAGGTAAACAAACACCATAAGCCATCCTAAAAGATTCAAATCTCAGACCATCTACTGGTTTGGTAAATAGGTCAGCTAATTGGTTTTCTTTAGAGATGTGCTCAAAAGTTACAACACGGGTCTCTACAAACTCTCGAATAAAATGATGTCGTATATCAATACGTTTGGTTCGAGAGCATTGAACGGGATTTTTGAAAATATTAATTGCACTAGTTTTATCACAAAATACAGTCATAGTACCTTGTTCAATTTCATAAACACTCAACATCTGCTCCATACAAAGCAGTTGAGTACATCGGCTTCCTACATCTATAAATTCGGTCTCTGCTATTGACAATGAGATAAAATTTTGTTTATCCAAACTACAAGATTAGCACCAACATAAGAACAACCTCCAAAAGTACTTTTCTATCATTGGCATTTTCGACCCAACCGGCATCAGAATAGCCAGCAAGGTCAAGATTAAAGTCCTGAGAGTATAGGATTCTATAATCTATGGTTCCATTAATATATCTAATGATACATCGCACTATGCTCATGTGGGATTCCTTGGGATCAGCCTGAAAGCACACATATACCCTAACACTAAAGGCCATGTCAGGTCTACTTGCAGTTAGATAAAGTAAACTACATATAATACTTCTGTACAGTGTCTAATCAGCACTCTTACCTACAGAGTCATGACCTAACTTGTCACTAATGCTCATAGGGGTTCTAGTGTGTTTCTTGTTGTCTAGTCCAAAACGTTTGACAAGATCTTTAGCATACTTCGATTGAGATATGAACAAAGTATCATCAGTTTGTTTAATTTGGAGACCAAGAAAGTAATTTAATTCTCCAACCATACTTATTTCAAATCCTTGCTTCATGCATTCAACAAAATCATGAGCAAGAGAATCTACAGGAGAACAAAAAATGATGTCATTGACATAAACCTGAGCTATGGTGTTGATTTTTTCTATATGATTAATGAATAAAGTTCTATCTACACCATCTCTAGAAAAATCTTCTTCTATGAGATATGCCGTTAATCTATCATACCAAGCTCTAGGAGCTTGTTTAAGATCAGTTTTGTTCAATTTATAAACATAATACGGAAAGTTAGGATCAATAAATTCTTTAGGTTGTTCAACATAGGCTTCTTCTTGAAGTATTCCATTCAAGAAAGCATTCTTGACATCCATTTGATATAATCTGAATCTTAAAGTGTAAGCAGCAGTCAGAAGAATTCTAATAGATTCAAGTCGAGCTACAAGGGTAAATGTTTCATCAAAATAAACTCCTTCAATATGAGTACATCCTTGGGCAACTAACATACCCTTGTTTCTAATTTATGATACCTTGATCATCAATTTTATTCTTAAATATTCACTTAGTACCTATAACACTAGAATCATCAGGCCTATGAATTAAATGCCATACGTTATTTCTCACAAATTGATTTAGCTTCTCATGCATCGCATTTACCCAACATTCATCGCTAAGAGCATTTTCAACTTTCTTAGGCTCAATCCGAGACACATAACTAGCAAATGTCAGGTTCTTTAAAATCCTCTTACGAAATCTCATCTCTTCATCTAAATCCCCAATTATATTTACCGTATGATGATTAGACTTAACTCAAGATGAAGGTTCCTTAGGAGGTTTAGTTTTATCATTAGGTAAGGACTCCTCATTGGATGTTTCTAGATCTTTAGAAGCATGTGAGGAATCAAGAATTGGAGTTAGTTTAGGTTCAGTTACTGTGGCGGGATCTATACTCAAGTGATCTAACTCTTCCCAATCTTTCCCTCACTGTAAGCATCAACTATCATTACATTGATGGATTCCATCACAACCCGTGTATGAGAATTGTATACTCGATAGGATCGATTATTTCTAGAGTGTCCTAGGAAAATTCTCTCATCACTCTTGGAGTCAAACTTTCCAAATTCTCTCTATCTCTTAGAATATAGCACTTTCCACCAAACACATGAAAGTACTTGATAGTAAGCCTTTTACCATTCCAGATATCATACGGTGCTTTATCAATTTTAGGTCTAAGGTAAACACTATTCATTATGTAACACGGAGTGTTGATGGCTTCACCCCAAAAATACATAGCTAATCCCTTGCCATGGAGCATGGCTCTAGCAATTTCTTGAAGCACATGATTTTTCCCTCAACTACTTCATTTTGTTGTGAAGTGATCGGTGATGAGAACTCATGCTGGATTTCTTCCTCTAGGTAAAAGTTTTCAAGATTAGAGTTTTCAAAATCTATTACATGATCTCTCGAAATTCTACTTATGGTGAAGTCTTTTCATTTCTAAGCCCTTTTCCACAAAGATATGACAAGACTAAATACTCAGATTTTTCTCTCAACGGCTCAATCCATATGTATCGAGAGAAATCATCTACCACAACCAAAATATATCGTTTACCACCAAGACTCTAGGTCCTAGATGGTCCCATCAAGTCCATATAAATTAATTTTAACAGCTTGTTTGTCAATATTTTAGAAGTTTGTTTATGATTTACTCTAAGCTGTTTACCTTGTTGACACAGTCCACACAAAGTATTTTCATTATTTTCAAATTTAGATAAACCATTAACAAATAGCAAGTTTAGACAAATTTTTATAGTTCATATAACCAAGGCGTTGACGCCACAATTTCGTTATGTCAATCTTGGCACTGCTACATACATAGTTAGAATTAGGAAGAACTTCATAATAATTTTCAGAAGTTCTTACACTTTCGATGATAACGTTACCAGTAGAATCATACACATACACCTTTTCTGAATAAAACTAACCTCAAAATCAGCATCACATATTTGACTTATACTTAAAAAATTAGACTTTCACATAAAGTACATCTGAGATAGTAGGTAATCGAGATATATTAACAATACATTTACCTAGGATAGGTGCCATAGCCCGTCTCCAAAATTAACCATACTGCCATTCTAATCATCGAGAATAGAGAACAAGGCTTTATCACCACACATATGTTTAGAACATGCAATATCAAGATACCACATAGAGTTATTTTGAGCTTTAAGTGAAGCGTGGACAACATAGCAATTCAATTGATCATGAGACCTAGAAAGATCATTTTTCTTAACCTAAAATTTCTTATAGGTAGAAGTGATTTTAGTTAACTAAGCCATCATCTCAGTTAACTGGCTACCCTAATTGGCTATGAAGTTAACCTTGCTCGAGCTATCTTAACTACTATTAGTCGTGAGTTTACGACACTTAGGTCATGTATGTCCTAATACACCACAATAGTGACAGGTGGGAATAAACAAGGTTCAAACCTACATGGAGGTTGTCCCTAATTTATATGACAAATGGTCATTTGTTGTCTAGTAGGTCTCAAACATAAAACAGTCTTGTCCTTGGGTTCAGGATTAGCAGCATTCCTAACTTTGTTGGTGGTAGGGACAAAAGTGATCTTGGATGTACTAACATTAATATTATCATTTTGAACATATCTTGGACTGTGCCTATTTCCAGCACGTTTGTTCATCCCCAACAGATTATCGAGTTTTCTAAGTACCACTCATGAAGGAATAAAGTTGAGTGTTAGATTTTTTTTAGATCACCTGTTAAAGAATAAACGTTAGCTTCTAAGTTCTCATTAACAAGTTTTAGCTTATTCTAATTTTTGGTAGAGTCCTGAAGGTCAGCTATGAGTTTCTCTCTCACTATTTCAAGTTCATTAACCTTTTTCAGTTCAACTTTATTGACCTTATTGATTTTAAGACTTTCCAAAAACAGTTGTTGATAAGACTCATGAATATTGGTTTCATCCTCAGGATTCTCATTATGATCTTCATTCTCCACCTTTTCACTTTTCTTATCAGATTAATTCTTGTCTATGATGTAAAAGCCATATAGTTTTGTTCATCATTATCGCCAGAGGTATCACTCTAAACACTCGAATCTAATTCATCATCACTCAAGGTCACTATTAATGCCTTACCTCTTCCTTTATTAAAATTCTTCTTCAAATTAGGACATTAATTCCTATAGTAACCAAAATCCTGGCACTCATGGTTTCTAACTGACTGGGTTTTCTTACTAGAAGTCCTAGAATTATTCTTATCATGCTTATCTTTCGAAAATTTATTAGGGACATCATTTTTCCTAACTTGAGGTTTTCTTCTATTCATCATCGCTTTCTGGAATTTGTTTAATGAAATATGCTATTTTGTCGTCCCTACGGGTCTCAGTATCAGTAGACTCACTCTTTTCTTCCTTAATGATGTTCATGGCTATATATTTAACCTTCTTTGGTTGAGATATGTTGAGTTAAGAGGTCTGGAGGGATCCTACGAGTTCCTCTATCTTAACTGAATCTAAATCCTTACTTTCTTCAGTGGCGGTGATCTTAGGTCAAAACCTTTTAGGTATGGATCTATAGATTTTTCAAACAATTTTAGACTCGAGGATCTTCTCACCTAGGTTGAAGCTAGAGTTTACTACGTCATTAAACTTCGCATAGAATTCATCAAACGATTCATCGTCCTTCATTCTAATTTCTTCAAGAAGTTAACATCTGCAGTTTGGAGTTATTAACAATTTTGGTATCCTCGTGCGTAGTCTCTAAAATATCCCAAACCTCTTTCATAGTTTCACACATCGACACTCTCCTAAACTTCTCTACAGACACAGCCATGAACAGGTCATGAATCCCTTTACTATTCCAGTTGCAATCAGCTACTTGATCTTTGACCAAAGAAAAATGCCAGTGGGTGTAACTATATCAGCAATAGTGGATGAATGTGCAGTCCAACCGTTTTGTACACTGATCTAAATATGCTTATCCAATACTTTAAGGAGTGTTCTCATTCAAACTTTCTAGTATGCATAGTTGATTTTGTAAAAAAAAAAAAAAAAAAAGGCACAGATAGAAACTGACTCATCTAGATTAGTTTATGGGTCATGAATCGAATGTAGCTCTGATGCTAATTGAAATTCCGAGGGTCGACCTAAATTACACCTAGAGGGGGAGGTGAATAGGTGATTATGCGAAATTAAAAATTAATAATTGAATAGTAATAAGTCACTTTAATTATTTCTAGATGATTAATTAAGCAGTTCAAAAAACAGTAACAACACACTCACAGAGAAACCCCAACCGGGTATAATCACTGGGCACTTTGCCAGTCAAAAGTCTAGTATAAACGAATTTTGAACTTACAGTCCACCATACACGACAACCACTAGTACATTCTGACCTCCGACTGCAATTTCCACAGCTCTCCTTGATTACGTGCTCCTACACAAACTCCTGACTACAATTTTCAAAGCCCTCTCGAATTGCGTGCTCCTTTACAACACCCGTCTTTATGAATTCGTCTATCTCCTATGGATCAACGAAGAACTCTCCATTCTCCAACAATTGAAACTCCTGTCACCTTCCCTTAATCTTCAGAACTCTGACAAATGCATAGGAATTAGCAATTTGGTATTTGAATTATATGAATTTGATGTTTTCACTACCAAGAATATATCAAAATATGAAGGTTGAAAGCTTATAGATGATTTTAATGAAGATGATGTGAAGCAATATATGTTTTCTTAGTGTTCAACCTTCTCAAAATCTGTTCAAAGGCTTTCTGGTATTTACACTGTAGTTTTAGGGTTGGACAAAAATCCTTAAAAATATGAATTAAAATTTTCCGGATAACCTTGTCCGTCGAGCGAGAGCTTAGCGATAGGCGAGCGACAAGTTGTCATTCGAGCAAAGATAAGGCGGTAGGCGGGCGACAATATTTATGTTTCTGATGCTCGAGCAAAGTTAGGGTGACATTATAGCGAAATTGCAGCGCCTTTTTTCCTTCTATAATTCTTGAACCCTAGACCTAATAAAACTCTATTTATAATTTTTGCAACTTACTTCTTGACTTTTACAACATACTAATTCCAATCCTATTTGTTCACAGACTTGAACAATCGAGACAATTTATTAATTACATACTGTTCCACTAGATTGTATTTTCAGTTTAATCAAAACTACTAAAGTGGTATAATCAATTATTAAATCATGTGACATATCATTCTTATGCATTACCCCCATTTACCATGTCGAATATCCAGAACAAGGTTAAATTGAACAAAATGTCCTTTTCTAAATTTACATAAATCCTCAAATTGTATTTTTTTATTTGACAGTTCCATGTGATCACATCACAATATTACCTCGACAATCAATGTCAAACTGTTGAGCTTAAATTTATCCATGCACTATAAAATCGTTTGTGGTCATGATTTTGCCTATTAAATAGATAGAAAATTTCATATTTCAAAGATATGTTTTTTGTTATTTCACTTTAATTTTGAAAGCACCTAGATATTGACCATCAATTTAATCTCACCAATTGAAGAAGGTCAAGCTATTAGTCAAAGTCCATTAACCACTCAGGATTGAGGTCCTACGTATGACAATCAAGTGATTAATTTTTTGCGGTATCACTAAATAAATTTCATGTGGTCCAGTCCAATATATTCTAACAGTATTCTCAATCTTATTACAAATAGCAAAGATAAACTTTAATATAATTGAGATGATCTTATAAAAATAAAGTGTTCGTCTATACTGATCGATTGAGGACTGTAAAACTTTATATCAATTATAAATCAAATATTTCCATACTTAAAACCTTAAGCACTCGATTAATAATATTAAAATGATCTATGAACAAATGGTAGCTCAAATTAAACAAACAATTAATCAAAAATTAAATTAATATTTTATTTCAATATGCCGTGAGTACAAATAAATTTACTGTATACAACAAATAAATACATCCATGTTTTCAAGTGCACCTCAAAGCTTCAGGTGCCTAAGCTTTTTTGTAAAAGGGTCAACAAGATTTTTGCAGATGCTATCTTGCACATTTTCACGTCCCCCTATTGAACATTTTCCAAGCCATAGGATACTTTTATTCAATGTGCTTTCTACATTTATGGATTCTTGGTTCTTTTTCATTTTCCGCAATTTTACTGTTATCATGGTATAAAGTAATGGGGGCATGATGCAGAATGAACCACATCAAGGTCTAGTAAAAACATCCTTAGCCATATCGCTTCACTGGCCACTTCACAAGTTACTATGCACTCTGTCTTCGTAGTGTAATTAGCAATACAAGATTGCTTGATACTCTTCAAAGTAATGGCACCACCACCCAGTGTGAACATCGATCCTGATGTGGACTTACAAGATTCCTTATCAACTTGAAAATCAAAATAAATATATCCCACATGACCAAATTTGGAACAGAATAAATAAGCATGTAATATCTAGTTCTTTGAAGATACTTGAGTATATGCTTAATAGAAGTCTGGTGCTCGGTCCTTCAACTAATATCTACTAACAATCCCAACAACATAACAAATATCTAGTCGTATATATAATATTGTCTACTAGAGGCTTCCTACAGCTGAGGCACAAGGAACTTGCCTCATTCATTCCTCTTCACTCAAATTTTTAGGACAATACTTCCCTAATCAGTGAATCCATGTTTCAGAGTCATTTGGCCTTTCTTAGAATTATGCATAGAAAATCTCACAAGTGTTTTGTGTATATATATGATGTTTAGAAAGAGCAGTTCTCATATTCTTCCTGTCTTGAAGGATCTAGATTCCTAGTCGTGCTAACCAACTTTTAACTGGTATCAATGCTCCCACATTATTTCCAACTAGTATTTTATTGGCCTGCAGTACAAGAAAAACACCTTGTTGTATTAAATGCACTTATAAACACAAGGCTTATCAATATTCTGATCAAAACAATAAGTCTTGATAGTTTGATCAAACCTATGTTCCAAGATCTAGACGTGTGCTTGAGTATATAATGGACCTCATCAATTTTCGTACTTTATGCTATTGACCCTTTTGGAAAAACTATTTCGTTGCATCATATAGACACTTACATCAAGATTCTCAATAAGAAATACAATTTTAGCATCCATTTGTCACACCTTATAATCAAAATGTACTCTAATGGATAAGATGGTCTTTATAGACTTAAGCATGGGTATAGGTGACAAGGTCTCCTTGTAATCGATACGTTCTTATTTATTGAAACCCTTAGTCACTAGTCTAGCTTTAAGAGGATCCACCTTTCTGTCTATGCCTTTTGTCTTCTTGTTAAACCATTTGCACCCTATGGATTTTACCCCTGACCGAGTTAGTGTACATAGACTTTATTTATGAATCCATGACAATCCTCTAATGGTCAATGTCATCCTCCATAGCTTCCTTATGTGAAGTGAGTTCCTTCTCTTGATCAGAATATAGCTTTCCATAGAGCAAGTATCTGGAGGGCAACCAAGTGGCTCTCCCACTACGTGTAAATGGTGGAGGTTCTTGATTGAATGGAAGTTGTAATTGTTCTCTCGCTAATTCTTATCTATCATCTATCATATTCCTCTACTTCAGTCTCAATGCCATTTGGTGGTTGAACAGTTGGAAATTGATCCTATGTAACCTGTGGTGTCGACAAGTCAATGGGTATAGCAGGACAAACCTCCATTCTTCTTCCACTGCATCTAGGTACCATTTGCGAATGAGGCATGCATTCTTCTTAAATAGTTTCAATATGGATCTCTGAGCAGATGATGATCTGGAACGTTTTCCCTTATTTCAACTCAAAGAACCTTTGGATTCACTTTCTTCTATATACTTGTTCTCTAAGAAGGTTACATTTGTACTAAAAAAAACCTCATTATTTTGAGTACTATATAAGTAATATCATCTTGTTCTTTTAGAATATCCTATTCCATCTCATCCATATTTCCCTTAAGCACGTGTACCAAACATTCTTATACTTGGATATGCGTTAGACTAGTCCTATGTCCATTCCATAACTCCAAGGGTGTCGTAGGGACAGACTTATATGGAACCGTGTTCAACAAGTATGTGTCATACTTTCTAGAGTGTATCCCTTAAGCAATGCAGGAACCTGGGTGCCGACAACGGCATAACCCACGATTAACCTCCTCGAGTCGCTGAGGAGCCGGTGGCTAGGGATCCAGGATTTAGTCTGGCGAAGTTAGGATACCTGGATATAAAAAAAATATATAAATAAAATAAAAATAAATAAAGACCATGTCCAACAAGGTTATGTTTTTCCTTTATGAGACACCATTCTGTTGGGGTGTACCTGTACTTAGTTGGGATAGATTCCCAATCTCTGATAGGTATGTCCTAAAGTCAAGATATATATTCTCTACCTCTACCTGATCGGAGCGTCTTAATGTTCTTAGATAATTGCTTTTCCTCTCCAGACCTGAAAAAAGCCATGTCAACATATATCTCCGATATTATTTCAGCCCCTAGGACCTCAACTATTTTAAACTGAGCGATCAATGCAAGATATGATTTTTCATGGGCATCCCTATTTTCATGTGCATGTTCATGGTAGCTTAATGGTAGTCTAATGCACCTGAAGACCTTGGTGTCCAAATATATCCTGACGACTTTTCATAATTTTCAGTGGTGTCCATGTTCTGATGTTCCTGCTCCAACACATTCGACAGTGATGCCAAAATCTAGCAGTAGGCAACTCATTAGACTGGATCCACTTCTCATATGCAACTTCTCTTCAATTGTGTCCATTTTTTGTTTGTCGAGATATGGTTCACTTAACATAAACTTATGCTTCTCAACAATGAGAACAATCATCAAGTTTCATTTCCAATCAATATATATAATTTCTTCTACTTGTTGGTTCTTGGTTATAATAGTCAATAGTGTAGGTTCAACTTTTTTTGAAATAAACTAACAAAGTTAGAATGAGCTACATATGAGATGGATGTTTTATATATGATGCATGAGAAATACACAAGAGACCCACTACTACAATAATATGACAATTACCTAAAACCCAACAATCTTGAACATGTCTTTCCATAGGAGAAGACACTCTAATTTATGGCTAGGCTAGAACCCTCCTACTAAATTGAATATATCAAAGCATCTCATGCAATATTAATTTAGTCTCACTTTAATTTGGCCATCAACGGTAGCCTTTGCATATTCTACAAGAAGTCGTCAAGATGTCTTTACGTGTATGACCTCTATATTGATGATTTCTCCAGTTCCAAATTAATTATGTTACCTATACAGATTTTAGATCGAATTATAAATCTAATCTTTTCGTGCTTAAAAAACTTAGCACTCGATTTATAATATCCAAACAATTTATGAACAAATGCAAGCTCAAATTAAAACAAACAATTTATCCAAAAATATTGTGAGAAGAAATAAATTTACTTAACAGGCAAATACTATCCAACAATCCAAATATCCTGGAGCATAATTCAAAGTAATGTAAACCTCCGGAAAACAAAGTTAGTTTACAGAATAATCTTTTCAAATTAATTGAGAAGTAAATCTCTTCATTTAGGAGAGAATAACAGTTCTTTAAAATTAAACATGCATGTAGCACTATTAAATTAAAGATAAACATGTCTTACAGCTCTAACTGAAACTACTACTCCCGTGTCAATTGTGATTGAATACCTCCCTTCATCGAGTGACCATTTGTGAAATTATTATAAACTTTTTCAGTGTCTAATAGATTTTAAAAAAATAAAAAAAAATATATGTGTATTTTTAAAATTTCTTAATGCTTGGCAGACAATAGACACCTCTATATTAGGTTCTAATCCTTGGCATATTATAGGGCAAGGCTAGAGACTAATGGACCAACTTTTCATCCCTTCTAAACAAGAAATACAGATACAGTACATAAAAATTACTGAATTTTGATGAATAATAAATTACCTTGAATTGGAGGTTGACGAACGAGATGCACAAGAGAGAGCGATAGACGAATGGCTGTCGGTAACTTCTTCTATGGATGCAAAATGGTGGTACTCAGCTTTCCACAATGTTACAGCAATAGTTGGAGCTGGAGTTCTTGGTCTCCCTTATGCCATGGCACAACTGGGATGGTATATACCATTTTGGACAACATTAATTGTTTAGTTTTACTATAACTTTTGCTGAAAGAAGTGTTTAAAATTTGTCAACAACGCTTCTATAATATGTTAGTCAATACATATATATAAAAGTTTAAATTCTTAAAGTGTGGGAACAAGTTTTATTTACTTACATCTTTAACACGCTCCACTTTCTGGTTATATTCATTTTTTCTTGAATTTCTTAAATGGTGTTCGTGTCAGTGAGATTCTAAAATGAAACTGTGAATTAATCCGTTTCTGTGCTAGAGAACGTGAGAAAATCTTGTATTCTTTATCTAAAAATCTAGTGAGTGTATGCATCTCTCACATTGAGTGAATCAGTACTATCAATCTGTGTTTCATTATTCGCTGTTGTATTATGATTGCCCTTGAAAGTAGAGAATACAGTTATGTCCACAACACACCAAGTAATTACTCGATACAGATTATTTGCTTATATTATCAATCTGTATTCTTTATCTTAATACATGCAGCGGGAGTGGACATGGCTCTCGTACCTATATATTACTATAATCAGAGTTGTTTTTCTTTTTTTCTGGTTATTATTGTTCTCGATAGTAGTGATTATGGATTAATCCATAAAATGTTAACTGTCTATACTATAATCTGTGTTGTTTTTCTTATTTTCTGGTTATTATTGTTCTCGAAAGTAGGGATTATGGTTTAATCCATAAAATGTTAACTGTCTTCTCAACACTGAATGATTTTTTCATATTTTCAGGGGCCCTGGAGTGGGTGTACTCGTAATATCTTGGATTATCACTCTATACACTCTATGGCAAATGGTTGAAATGCATGAAATAGTTCCTGGGAAACGTTTCGACAGATACCATGAACTTGGACAACATGCATTCGGTGAAAAACTTGGTCTTTACATTGTAATACCTCTACAGCTAATTGTTGAAGCTGGTGTAGACATAGTTTACATGGTTACAGGAGGGAGATGTTTGCAGATAATTGTTGAAGCTGGTGTAGACATAGTGTACATGGCTACAGGAGGGAGATGTTTGCAGAGGTTTTTTAATTTAGTATGCAAAGATTGCAAGAAGATTAAGCTAACCAATTTTATCATGATCTTTGCCTTTTTTCAATTCGTGTTTTCTCATCTTCCCAACTTCAATGCCATCTATGGAGTGTCTTTGGCTGCAGCTATCATGTCCTTTAGGTAGACGGCACACTTTTTGCCTGTGAATTATGTTGAATTTCTTTATATCATTTTTTAGCAATCCCTCTTGAAAATTCTATATTAATATTCACTAAAAATGTGAGTTATAATACATTATTTAACATAGAAAATGGACACAAATCTCTGGTTTCATGAAATCCAATGATTGATGTAAGATTACTATTACAATCTTTAACCTCATCATACATCGAAAGAAAAGCTTTAAACTTACACATATCAAGCAAAAAGTGTGAAAGCGAGAGGAAAATCGATATGTTGGATTAATTTCTCAATATTTGGTCAGACCAGCTAAAGAGGATTCAGAAAACACCTTTCTCCCTTGCTTTATTTCATGTTATTCAGTCACATTTGATGATTATTTATTGTGAATCTGTTCGACATATAAGTTTATTATGATCATCTGATATAAGCTATGGAATCCTAATACATTGATGCTATGACATGAAGTTACTCAACTATTGCTCGGGGGGCATCACTCAAAGAGGGTGTACAACCAGACGTGCAATACGGCTATAAAGCTACAACCACAGCAGGAATTTTTTTCAACTTCTTCAATTCCTTGGGTAGTGTTGCTTTTGCTTATGCTGGTCATAATGTGGTCTTGGAGATTCAAGCTACAATGCCTTCTACACCAGAGAAACCATCTAAGGGACCTATGTGGAAAGGGGTGATTGCTGCTTATGTAGCCATTGCAATCTGCTACTTCCCTGTGGCTCTTATCGGGTATTGGATTTTTGGGAATAAGGTCGAGGAGAACATTTTTATCTCCTTAGAAAAGCCTGTGTGGTTAATTGCCATGGCTAACCTGTTTGTTGTCATTCACCTTAGTGGGGGCTACCAGGTAGGCACTTGACTATGTTTCCTTCAATTATTTATTCGTCTAAAAAATATGAAAACATTTATTTTATTTCTATTGTTTCAGATTTATGCAATGCCAGTTTTTGATATGATTGTATGTACTTGTAAAAATACTACAATTCAAGCCTAGTTGGATGTTACGAATTGTTTCGAGGAATATTTACGTTGGTATGTACAAATTTGTTCTCTACGAATCCCGTATTATACTGATCTGTGGTCTATATTATATCATCATGTTCCTCACAAGTTTATGCACTCCTAATTGATTGCAGCATTTGCTATGTTTGTTGGAATTACCTTCCCTTTCTTCGATGGGCTTCTCGGGTTTTTTGGTGGATTTGCTTTTGCATCAACTACGTACTTTGTAAGTAAATATACTCCATTGCACAAGATAACGAACAAAATCTTAAGGAGCTTTATTCTTTAATCTTGAACTATAATGTCCTCTGCCTAAGCAGATTAATACAGGGAGACATAAGACTATTTTTGTCGGTTGTTTTATCTAGTTAAATAAACTCCAACGTGTCACAAGTGCCATATCATTCTTATTTGTATTTTATAGCTGAATGTACATCTGTTTTTACACATTCTTGCAGCTTCCTTGTATCATTTGGCTAGCTATCTACAAACCAAGGAAATTCAGCCTATCTTGGTTTACTAACTGGGTAAGTGTGAAATCTGCTGTCTCAATCTTCGAGTTTTTGCTTTGAAAACTAGAAACCTGACTGATTCAATTTCTCAATATGGATTTCAGATTTGCATTGTTTCGTGGAGTTATTCTGATGATTGTAGCCCCAATTGGAGGATTAAGGCAGATTATTGTCCATGCAAAGACATACAACTTTTACTCATAAGTTAAAGAAATTTAAGAAATTCGTCGTAGAATTTCTCGAAAACAGAAATAACTTAAGTGGAAGGAATTCTGGCCATGTAATTTTAGAAGTAATTTTGTGGGGCTTTCAACTGCTTCCGGACTTTCATTTCTGCATTTAATCTATGTGCATAAACTTGTTTTTTGAACTTTCTTATATGTAATCCTCATGTTTGGTAAGGAAGGCTTGATAACACTCAACATTATAAGGGAGAAGAGAAGCTTAAATTTTATTATATTGTTTAGTCATGTCTAGTATTGCATGCCAAATATATACTAAGTGTGTATAGTTAGATTGAATGCCTATATTAATGCAGCCATGTATATTGTGTATTGAGATACTCGAAATAGCAGTGGTCAAGTAACCATACTTGCAGTGCTAATTAAATACAGGTATAATATCTTGTTCAATTTGAGAACAAAAAGAAGTGAAGGATATTAAACAAACAAGAGGAGAAGAAAAAACTGAATTTTTATCACATTACAATGGTTTTACACGGTTGAATACATATAGCCATGATTTGTTACAAAAAATACTTTCTATCAACAACCATCCTACATATTTCCACTAAACCATACTTGACAATACTTTAACTTGTAGTAGGTTCAAACTAGCCTAACTTTACATCATTACATGAGTTAGACATAAACCAAAAACATGTGACTAATTGGTAACCAAAAAATAATTGTTAAGTGACAACAAAAGTGTCCCTTACATGGCTTCATTCAACACTCCTCCGTGACACTTTTGTTGGAAACACAAAGATATTTTCTTAGTGTTTCAAATCTTTCCTTTGGTATCAGCATATTGATCAATAGAACAGCAATACATTAGCTTCATGTTTTTGTGCTTGCCTGATTGCATGATACTTGATCTTGATGTGTTTTGTTCTATTAAGAAACATCAAATTTTTAACCATAGCAACAGAGTCGGTTATCACAATATATCACAATAGCTTCAGTTTGTTTGTAGTTAAGATCCTCCAAAACTTCCTCAACCAAATGGCTCGATTAGTTGCTTCTAAAGCTGCAATATACTCTGCCTCAGCACTTGATTGAGCAACCCTTTTTTGCTTCATTGAATTCCAGCATATAATACTTGAATAAATAAAAAAATATAACCAGAGGTGCATTTCATCTCATCATAGGAACCAACCCAATCACTATCAGTGTAGCCAACCAATTTCAGATTTCTTGACTTTCTATACCAAATTCCCATTTTTGCATTCCCTTTGATGTATCTAAGAACTCTCTTTGCTACTTTGAAATGCACTTCACTTGGCTCTTGTCTGAATCTGGAGAGCAGATTTGCAGCAAAGGTAATGTCTGGTCTTGTAATGGTTAAATATAAGAGACTTCTTACCAAACTTCTATGGATCTTTTCATCAGTCTTTCTGCCTCCATCTTCCTTCATTAACATTAGGTTTTGCAATAAGGGAGTGCTCACTGGTTTGCAATTTTCCATACTAAACTTCTTTAGCATCTTCTTAGCATATCTCATTTGATAGACAAAAATTCCTTCTTAAGTCTTGTTGACCCCAAAAAATGAATCAAAAGATGTCGGGCCCACTCTGCCAAGTCAAGCACGATTCCGGTGCTCTTTTGCAGGAATGACGGCAGTAGTTAGTTGGGAATGAGCATGGAAGGCACTTTTCGACAAGAGACAAAAGCGTTCGGGCTTCGACAAGTAAAACAAGGGGCAATCGCACTAACAACAATTGTCGGATAGAAATCAAACTAATCTATGTAATCACCAAGTAGGAATATGTGGAATGATAGATTAAAAAAAAGGCATATATCGTTCTGGTTGTAGGCTGACACGATGATACCCTTTATTACAGGCATCACATCAATCACTTCTAAAAGATCTCTCAATCTGTTATAGGGAACAATGTTGGCTTTAACGTGTACCAGGATTAGCTTCAGCTCCAGGACCTCTAGCAGCTTGAAGGGACTTCCGTTTCGAAATTGAAAGGCCTCGGCCGGACTTGTTTGAAGGACCTCTCTTAACTTCAACTTCAACTTCAACTTCGACAACTCTTCTCCTTGAGCTTCCTGACTTTTCAACTGGTTTTTTGTCCATGTGGACTGGCTGCCTACATAGCTATTCACGTGGCAGTCTGAGCTGGGCCTCAAAATTGGAGAGTAAAAATAGTCTCCCAAGTCTATGCATGATTATTTATGTAATGCATGGACTTCAGGTATCGTATGGTTCTTCCAAAAGAATAAACATCCCAACTCTGCTGGGTCGTCCGTTGAGATTGTCCAAAGTTGTCTACTTGGTAGAAAACATAGTGTTTTCTGACGTTCCTTGAATTTTCATGGAATTTATGGAGGTTTTACCCTAGGTGGTCCTTGAGGTATCCGAGGAGGTTCCACGTAACCAAAGTTCTTTTACTGACCAATGGTGCCTTTATTCGCTGCAAAAGTTGATAGGGTCTGAAGCTGACAAAAACCCTCAGATTGATAATTACGAGGTGTTTACCACTGTTTCAATATATTTTGGAAACACGAGGCATAACAAATTTTAACACCTCAATGATTTGATGTTGCCTCCAATTTCCAAGAGAGGGTAATGATTTTGGTACAACTCCCAACACATGCAACAGTGGCCGTATTTAATGTGCAATAATGGATATCACGTGTGCCTCTTAACGATATTCAGATGCATGAGGCGTGTGAAAGCTACGCTTGGATCTGGACCCTTGAATTCGAAAAACCAGATGTTATGGGTGGTTCAGATTGAAACCTCGGAAGGGATGGCTGGATGGCTAGAATTGAGATCCAATGGCTAGGGGCCAGTTTGTTTGCCTATAAAAGGCGTAAGCCTTTGAGAAACAATTTTCCTACTTTTGGCACGAATTTATTGCATTCTTTTTTTTCGAATCTTCAAAAAACTTTTGATTTTTCAATCAAAACCTTTCATTCACATCCCCTTCTTGGTTCGTGTATTCAAGTGTCGTTCCTCTTTCTTCATTCGGTTTGAGAAAATCATAAGTATTGTAATTTGTCTTCTCCTTTTAAATTTTCACAATGCTTCGTCGAAACCTACTAGGAAGAACGTAGATATTAGTGAGTTGGCGAGTCGAATGGTTTTTCAGTCACCAACACAGTTGACCTCGCCCTAGCTGTTGAATATGGATGAGGTACTTCCACTTCTGGGGATAGCGATGGGGATAACGATGACATATCTTAGGTGACGTCTAAAATCCCATCAGGTGCTGATCTGACCCATCTTGCCAATCTTAGGAAAAAATATAGGATACCCTATNAGCCTCAGGAAAAAATATAGGATACCCTATGACATAGAGCTTCTATGCCCTTATCCAAATGAAGGAGCCTGTTACTCGAGGAGGCTGTGTTGCCATCAGTGAGTATCTCCAAACGCCTGGGCCCAACTAGTAAGGTCATATTTTCTCTGGAAAGAGGTTTCCCTAGGCGAGGATATGCCCCTCCATGTCTTCCAAACCATCTATCAGCCTAGGTTTTTAGGCAAGGAGGACTGCAAGGATTGGTACTCCTTATGTCCATGGAGGGCACATTCTCCTTTTGTGTGGGGTCTCCCCATTTCCATTAAAGGATGGAAGGAGACTTGGTTCTGGTTTCGGGGAATGTGGCAGAAGTGCGAGGGCGACACCGTCCCCTATGTCAAAGTTTCAACCTTCTATTTCGATTCCAGTGAGTGTCATTCTTGTATTTTGCTTGTTTTACTTCGACATAATTCTTGCTGGCTAACCTTAACCATTTTACAGAGTTCGTGGAATATTTTGATCTCGACGTGAGTGATTGGGATATCCTATCGAAGATTTACCGCCTACCATATTCATCTCGCGATTACGAGCGCCTTGTGGTATCCCAACGGTTCTACGCATAGTTTTGCTTAATGGCCCGAAGAGGTATGACTTAGCTCGTGCTAACCTCTTGATTCTTTATTTTCCCTTCTTTTTGTTCATATTTGACCATGGATCTTATTACAGACAACTTCGATAAGAGGAGGCCTCCCACGCTTGATATGGCCACAATTCTGGCCGTCACCTCGATGGCTGGTTGTAAGGGTATGAAATCCTCATCTTCTGGAGAAATGTAGGTGAGAGACAAGATCGAGTGGGTCAGCTAAGAGGCTACTCCCCAGGAAGAAGGGCATCCTCCATTGTTAGACAATGGAAAGAAGATAGTTGTGGATGAGCCTAAGATGAAGTTTAAGGTTTCCACCACCGGAATGGGTAGTTCTAGCGATGTTCCTCCACTTCATTCGAAGGTGCCAGTCGGGGAAAAATTGTTAGCAACCTTTATTGCTGCCGCATCTGAGGGACCGAAGCGTCCCACTGCAGTCGAGCCTCTGAGGCAAGAACATCCCAAAAAGATTAGGGCTTCTAGTGACTCGGCCACTTCGGATCGATCCTAAAAAAAGCTAGCCCTCGTAGATGGTCTTTTGAACTCGAGCCTGAGGCCGTTGCTCTATTGTCTCCTAAAATTCAAACTGCAACGACAAAGTTCCACATGTTTTGGAAAGAGAAGTGATAGAACTTTGTCGAAACAAGCGATGCGGTGGACGTCATTGCCACTATGGTAGCTCAAGCATCTAGGAGCTTGGACATGGCCATGGAGGTAGATGCCCTTTTCAAAATGCTTCAAAAGAAGAATCAAGAGTTCATGGGCAAAGCCTCCAATGCTGAAGAGCAAGCAAGCAAAGTCAAAGCCAAAGCCAAAGCCGAGGCTTGTAAAAAGATGGAGGATGAAGAATCTGTGAAACTTGCTTATGCTTTAGCAGAAATCGAGGCCTTGAAGAATGAGGTCCACTTATCTCAAAGTGAGGTGGCTTCATTAACTAAGTAAGTGGAGACTTCCGATGCCCACCAAAAGTTAGCTGCTGAGGCTCTTGAAAAGGCCAACAAAGAAAAAGTTGAGCTGACGGGATAGGTGGGGAAACTGGGAAAAGAGGTTGAGGCAGTTCATCATGAGGCTTAGCGTACCAGTATCGAGGTTGAGGATCACTTTTTGGCTAACTTCCATTTAATGGAAATGTATCAGTATTTCGACAAGTACTGGACGGTGTACGCCTATACTGAAGTTATCGAATGGATAGAAATGCATACTCAGCATAACACTTCTGAACTGAGGGTTGAGTTTTTGGTGGATGACGACAAGGAAGGTAGCCTCAAACACCGACTGAAGGGGCCCAAGTAATTGACCTTGATGGAGAGGCTGCTGGTGAAGTCGCCGAGGATGAAGTGGCCCCTGATGCCATAGTTCCCCACCCCAATAGGCTTAGTGTATTTTTCCCTTTCAAGTGTTCAGGCTTCGGCCTCTTGTAAATGTAATTCTATTTTCATTAAATGAAGTTTATTTCTTCATTTGACTTGTGCGATTCCTTTATTTTAGCTACTATCTTGACGTGACTGCTAACTTTTATCCGAACTTTTTACAACTTATTAACTTCTGACACTAGCGGATTATTAACATCCGACGTACGATAATAATATCTGACCATATAAGTATTGGTAGGTCGGATCTTAATCACTTCAATTTGTTAACACATAAGATACTCTATCAAGCTTGATAATTCTGAAGTTCTTTTTCTATCAAGGCTCTTAGCCTCCGTCAAATAACTTCAAGGCTTTTAGCCTAGATAAAAAGAATGTCAAGGCTCTTAGCTTTCTTCAGATAACTTCAAGACTCTTAGCCTAGATAAAAAGAATGTCGAGGCTCTTAGCCTCTGTCAGATAACTTCAAGACTCTTAACCTAGATACAAAGAACGTCAAGGCTCTTAGCCTCTGTCAGATAACTTAGCCTAGATAGAAAGAACGTTGAGGCTCTTAGCCTCCGTCAGATAACTTTAAACCTCTTAGCCTAGATAGAAAGAACATCGAGGCTCTTAGTCTCCGTCACAGAACTTCAAAGCTCTTAGCCTAGATAAAAAGAACGTCAAGGCTCTTAGCCTCTGTTAGATAACTTCAAGGCTCTTAGCCTAGACAAAAAGAACGTCGAGGCTCTTAGCCTCCGTCAAATAATTTCAAGGATCTTAGCTTAGATAAAAAGAACGTCGAGGCTTTTAGCCTCCATCGCATAACTTCAAGGCTCTTAGCAAAGAATGTCGAGGCTCTTAACCTCCGTCAGATAACTTAAAGGCTCTTAGCCTAGATAAAAAGAACTTCAAGGCTTTAGCATGTTTGGGGAGAGTGTTTTATTGAAAACCAAAGATCGTACTTCGTAAAACTTAAAATAACAAAGATCGTACTTCATTTCATTGAATTGAAAATGATTTATACAAGACATCCTATATTACTGATAGTACTTGCACAGATGTTCTGCGTTCTAGGGATGAGGCTATGGCTTTCCATTCATATCCTTAATTCTATAAGTTCCAAGTTATTTCTCTTCAGATATAACCCTCCCAGTTGGGACCAAGGGTCCTGACCCATGTTCCTTCGAAGGTGGAAGTACCCTACGAAGTACTAATTCATTCAAACTGAATGACTTCTTCTGTACCTTCGAGTTATAGTACCTGGTCATTTTCCTATGATACAAGGTCATTCTGATCTGAGAATCATTCTCTCTTTCTTTAAGAATGTCTAATCCATACTTTTCCAATTCATCGTTGACCATTTCATTAAAGTGTATCCGCCTGGGTGATGGTAAGCCTACTTCGACAGGACTCATGGCTTCCGTCCTATATGCCATAGAGAAAGGCTCCTGTTGCGATTTGACTTGTAATTTGAATCATCCAAAGTACTTGAGGTAAATCATCTACCCACGTTCCTTTTAAGCTATCAAGTTCCTTTTTAGGGTGCACTTGATTGTTTTGTTTACGGCCTCAACTTGCCCATTAGCCTGGGGTGATGGGGGGAGGATAAATGCTTCTTGATGCCCATCTCTTAATACATCTTTCTAACCTATCGAATTGTCTACCATTATCTGTTATAATCGAATAAGGGATTCCAAAACTGCAGATGATGTTTTTCCAAAGGAACTTGAAGGAACTTGGAAGTGTTGGCTTCAGTTATTTTTGCAAGTGGTTCGGCTTTTACCCATTTCGTGAAATAATCAATCACAATGATCACGAAGCTGGCACCTCATTTCCCTTTAGAAAGACGTCCAATTAGGTCAATCTCCCACTTTGCAAATGGTCATGGACTAGAAACTACACTCAACTCTTGTGAGGACTGCCTTTGGATAGTAGCAAAATGCTAGCACTTATCACATTTTTTTACGAACTGTTGCGCATCCTTTTTCAAGATGGGCCAGTAGTATCCCTGTTTGAGCACCTTTTGTGCCAAAAACCAGCCTTCAGCATGGTTGCCGCAGACACCTTCATAGATTTCTCTAAGCACACAATTTGCTTGTTCTCTCCTGATACATCTTAGCAGGGGCATTGAGAAGCCACGTTTATACAATATGTCATCATCATCATCAAGATCGTAAGAGCTTTGGGGCCCAACTCAATCTTCATCCCCTCCCTGATGGATCTGAGATGGTATATGAGAGGTTTCCGCTTCATTTCTAACCCGGTTTCTCCTTTCCCGCTTATTTTTGAGGGGTCGAACCGAAGGCTCTTCATGGTACATCAGCTGATCCTCATTCTAATGGGACTCGCATTGTTCATCTCTAGGCATTGGAGGTGGAGGATAAGCTTACCTATTCCTAGGTGCTTGGAGGGAATGACCTTGTCTATTTATAGGTACCCCTTAGCTTAGCCTGTTAAAAATACTTCCAGACCTCTGGGACTGATTTTCAAGTTCGTAATTTGGAGAAAAATTGAATGGAGCCTCGTATGGTTTTTCCGAGGTGTAGTTAGGTGATATTTCCATTTCATCTTCTCTATCTTGAGGAGCTTCCATTCGAACATGTTGATGCCCAGTCATTTGACTCTAGACTTCCTCCTCCTGGTAATATCCTTGTGCCTCAGAAAAGACGTCCTCTGGGGCCGTGTATGGAGGAAGCTAATGCCCTCCTTGCCCCTGTATGTTCATTAGCATTTCTTGTATGGCTAAGTTCTACTGAGTAATGTTCTTCATACTGGTGGCCATTGTGGCCATCTCCCTTGTAAGTCGTGTAGCGACCCTGTCCCCACCTTTGGATCCTCCACTCCTGTGTGCTGGAGTTTGTGGACGAAGAGCTGTCGTAGCTCTTGGGGGTTCCCCCTCTTCAGGGTATTCCTCATCCTTCTTGGGGCATTTTCATCAGTTTAACTCCTTTCCTTAGATACCTTAGTATGAGACATACCTTTATTCAAGGGTTCTTGACTTCTAATAGTCCTTTTTTCAAGGATATTTCTTTTTTAGATGATGAAATTCCTTTAGAAAACCTTCAACGGTCGTTTAGCTTTTCTCTCTCCACGTGTTTTTCGTGGTTAACCATATGATTTTCCACAGACGGCGCCAATATGTTGACCACAAAAAATGAATCAACAGATGTCGGGCCCACTCTTGCCACGTCAAGCACAATTCCGGCACGCTTTTACAGGAATGACGACAGTAATCAGTTAGGAATAAGCGGGAGAGGCACTTTCCAACAAGAGACGAAAGCGTTCGGCCTCCGATAAGTAAAACAAGGGAAAATCACGCTAACAACAATTGTCGGATAAAAATCAAACTAATCTATGTAATCACCAAGTATGAATATGTGGAAGGATAGATAAAAAAGGTATATATCTGTTTCTATAGTATATGTTGGAGTTTATATTGAATTCTTCAGAGTTTATGCATATATTTCGAATATATGATCGTCCATTTTGCAATCAATAATCTCATTCCTATGAATTACATGAAGAGCTTTATTTATACTACATTGGCCGACGTGGTGTCCGTTGGATCAGAATCACGTGGCTTCATCTCCTAAATAGGAGCATCACGTCAACGTCCATTCATTACAATTAATACGTAACAAGAGAACTCTCGTTCTACTTGTAGACTGGCACAATGACACCCTTTATACAGAGATCACATCAATCACTTCTAAAAGATCTCCAAATCTGTTATAGGGAACAATGTCGGCTTTAACATGGACCAGGGTAAGCTTCGGCTAAAGTACCTTTGGCAGCTTGAAGGGACTTCTGCTTCGATGTTGAAGGGCCTCAGCCGGACTTGTTTGAAAAATCTCTCTTAACTTCAACTTCGTCAACTCTTCTCCTTGACCTTCCTGACTTTTCGACTAGTTTTTTATCCATGTGGACTGGCTGCCTACGTAGCTATCCACGTGGCAATCTGAGTTGGGCCTCGAAATTGGGTAGTAACAAGACTGATTTATTTTCATGCTAAGAAAGTACTGCATTTTCTCAACGTCAATCATCTCAAATGCCTGCTTCATTTCATCTTTCACTTGCTCAATTAAGGCTTGATTGCTGTCGGTTATTAGAAGATCATCAACATATAAAGAGATGACAATCACTTCTCCCTCCAAATGCTTGATATATAGTGTTTGCTCATTGACATTTTTACTGAAACTAAGACTGCTCAAATGCTCATCTATTCTGCTGTACCAGGCTCTTGGAGCATGCTTTAAGCCATATAAAGCCTTTTCAACAGATAGACCTCATCCTCTGCTCCAGCTACTAGAAAACCATTAGATTGATCAATAAATATCTCCTTATTTAAGTAGTCATTTAAGAAGGCTAGCTTAACATCCAGCTAATGAATTTTCCAACCTCCTTGAGCTGCAATAGAAAATAATAATCTGATTGTTTCATATATTGCTACTAGTACAAAAGTATCTGTAAAGTCAATGCGAAATTGTTGAGTATATCCCTTTACAACCAGCCTAGCTTTCAACTTTCTGATTGAACCATCAGGGTTCAATTTAGTTTTGTACACCCATTTGACTCCTATCACATTCTTATCTTTTGGCCTATCGACTAACACCAAAGTTTCATTCTTCTCGATCATATTTAGCTCCTCCTTCATTGGAAACATCTACTCCTTAGAATTCTCAGCTTCTACAAATTTTGAAGGCTCTAGTTGAGCTGAATTACACCGGCATACACATTAGCTAATGGTCTAGTCCTCAACACTTCATTTTCTAAATCTGAATCACTATCAGATTCTTTTTCTTCTTCTTCTTCATTGACATCAGTTTCAGCTGCCCGAGGAATAGCATTGGAACCTGAGGTTGATTTTTTGCAAATGATTCCCAATTTTATGAAGCTTCTTCATTTACCTTGATATCTCTACTGGAGATTATCTTCTTGCTATGAGGATTGGGATTACTGCAATAACTAATTAGCACTCAAACCTTAGCTTTTTGGCTTAATTTATCCCTCTTCACATCATATATATAGCTGTAACAAAGGCTTCAGAAAACCTTCAGATAAGAGACATCGGGTTTCATTCCATACTAGGCCTCAAATGGTGTCTTCTATCTAAAGATTTAGTAGGTAACTTATTAAGTAAATAGACTTAAGTATTTACAGCCTTAAACCAAAACTCTTTAGGTACCTTTCTCTCCAACATCAAACACCTAGCAATCTCCATAACCATTCTATTCTTTCACAGACACCATTCTGTTGGGGAGAATATGGATTAGTCGGCTGATGTTGTATCCTTATATCTTCACAGAATTTATCAAATTGGCTACAGTAATATTCTGTCCCATTGTCTGATCTTATAGCCTTTATTCTACAATTGCTCTCATTTTCAACCCAATTCTTAAACCTTTGAAATACTTCAGCAACTTCAGACTTGTACCTTAGAAAATAAACCCAGCACATCCTAGTTAAATCATCAATCAAAAATATAAAATACTTGCTGCCACGTAAAGTAAGAGTTCTCATTGGACCACATATATCAGAATGGATAAGCTCCAGGTTGTCTGAAGCTCTTCTAAACTGATTTTTAGGAAATGACAACCTAGTTTGCTTTCCTAATTGACAGATTTCACATACACATCCATCATCCTTACTGATTTCAGTCAAGTTTTCAACCAGCTCTAAATCATGTAATTATCTAAGTGATGTGTAGTTAGCATGCCCAAATCTTTTCAACCAGTTCTAAATCATGTAATTCTCCAAATTGTTTAGATGCTCTGCATTGGACTCCTGGCCTGTACCAACACCATTTGGGATAATGGTCGATTTTCTTGCAATGAGGACACAGTAGATAACCTTCATTCTTGCTTGCAGTTCTGTTACTTTCTCCTTTCTTCTTTTCAGGTCGTTGCTTCTTCACACCAAAGCTTGTTTGAGCTTTATACTTTTCCTAGGCAAATAGGGCTTCTTCAACTTATTCTTCTTGTCTAAACAACCTCCTTTGCTCAGTTGCATGTAAAGCATTTATGAGCTCAGATAAGGTAATAACAGACATGTCTTTAGAATCTTCAAGTGAAGAGATTTTTGCCTTAAATTTACCGGATTTGATAGGTCTAACCGGATAGTGAAGTTACTAGATTTGCACAATGCTTACCAGTTTTGACACAACTTACCGGATTTGCTTTGAACTTATTGGTTTTAATAGAGCTTACCCTATTTGCAAAGCTTACTAGTTTTTTGTTACCGATTTTGCTCTATTTTTGCTTGTTTTCCAACCTTTCTAAGATCCATTTTTCGCTCTGATACTACTGAAGGATATTGTACAAACAAGAGGAGNAATATATAGCCATGATTTGATACAATTCAATAATATTTTTTTACCAACAACACTACTACCTACTACCACTAAACAATACTTGACAGTACTTTTACTTGAAGTAGGTCCAAACTAGCCTAACTTTACATCATTACACGTGTTAGACATAAACCAAAAATATGTGACTAATTGGTAACCAAAAAACAATTGTTAAGTGACAACAAAAGTATCACTTACACGGCTTCATTCAACAAGATCATTATATATTCTATATCATGAGTCTATCCTTCTGTTTCAATAACTCGTATGCATCACATTTGTCTTTAGCGTTTTAAAATTATATTTGAAAATGCATTAACACAGTATCTGAGTTCTGAGCTCTAATGAGACTTGTTACCTGGAAAATTGTTGTATAATACTAATGGTAGCAACGATTGTCCTAATGAAAGTATCTTAGTATAGTACATAAAATGAATTGAGTTCATGACAGCTTTTCGTTGAGACTTCTCTTCTAGAGCTCAGTAAAGTACGAGAGGAAATAGTGTCCTGACTATCGAATCATGTAAGTTCCTTGTTTGAATTTACAGAGGTAGAAAGAAATAGACCAACATCTCAATGGGAATGACTAATACATTAGACATGAGTAATATGTTGCACCTTAAAAAATATAAGATCAAGCAAAGTCTTATAACCATGGCATTCTTCTTTCTCTATTGACCTTTAATATTTCTTTTAATCCTTCAATAACCAGAAACACAACATATACATTAAACAATATACTATTCAAGATCATAAGACTAACCTACAGGTATTTTTATTATATTTTATAGAAAACTTGAGTATCTAGGATAACAGGGAGGCAATGCTTAACAGCCGAGCTACCTAGTGCCTTTTAGTGTCATCATACATGGAAAGGGGAACCTCACTGCAAACAGTGGTCTCTGCAAGATTACTTCCTTCAATTCTCTGAAAGTAGCAAATTTCTACCCAACTACAACGGTGAAAACTTCAACAAAGGCATAACTGAATACAAAGACATTTGTTATTGATAGTAGAAAGCAGTAAACTACAGATTTTGGAACTACAAGCAAACTGCAGAAATCCATAGCTCACTTTTCAAATAGTTACTATTATCCCCTACGGCAATAGACATAAAAAACTCCTAATAAACTTTAGTCATTGTAATATTTACAAATTAGAAAATATTTTCAACACGATGAAATTGAACGTTTTGTTCAGTGGCTTTGGGTTGAGACATATGAAATCTAATGAGGAACCAAATTTGAGGAAATATGTGGGCATTACAGCTAGAGCAAAGAATGTAGGGAAAATTAACGTGCATAAATTGCATTTCAATAATGGACATAAATCAAATATATAAAGTAGAAACGAAAATGCATGAATATGAATTTGATTGAGGTAAGAGTTTAGCTATTGGAAAATATCATTTCCTAAAAGACAAATTTTCATCCAAACTAATTTCCAACAAGGAATACAACACTAGGCTTCGCACTCCAGCAGGAGTAGTGCCATCTGGAGCGGGCAGAAGGACTGAAAAAATCAATCGCTTGCTATATCTATCTCTCGCTTCAACAAGAGTATGATATCATGCTTTTTCCCCATCAAACTTAAGATGAATTTTCTTGATATTCTTTTATTATATTTCTATTTCTCTCGGTTAAACTGAAATCCATTTTCAATTTATCTTTTTTACTCCTTGGATTTTCTTAATTTTGGAATTGGTTTATCTTCTATTTTGTAATAGAAATGACTACTATTAATAGTACAACCGATGTTCCTCTGCTTACAGTTCACCCAACTTCCATTCTTCCAACCTCCATTCCACATGGGGAGCATTCGAAAAAAATTATTGAGGTTGATTTCGAAAGATTGAAATAGAAAATGGTGCTCTATCATACAACCCTAAACTTGGCTAATATTTTTGTTGACCTATGGTTAATCTTATGTTTTAATTGTAACAAACAAAATATTTTTATCTCTAACATTTGTATCCGAGTCTTCATTTTTACATTTTGCGAACTTGATCAAGGCAATTGCTACCAAAGGATGTGAATGTGACTATCAAGAAAGTTCAATATGGAAATCAAGCATTCTCAATCAAGCACTCACGCCAAATTCAAAATCGAGCAACAAATCATGCACTCGCGCCAAATCAATCGAATATATTAGACCTATATATTTGAACTAACTTGTAAGGTAAAATACTTTAATCCCTTGCAATGACTCATCGAAAGCTCAAGTGACGAATGTTTATGCACGATAAAAGTTTACTTCGTAAAATCGCTTGCACAAAAGAAAAAATGGTTTTCAAAGGTAAGAATTTCAACTTAATTTTCAATCCTATTAGCATCACTTACCTTGAAAAATCAAGTAAAAATATCATGCAAAAAAACTTACCAGTTGCAAAACAAAACAAAAAAGTGGCCATCCGGACGTCCGATTTCGGTCGCAAGAGTTGAAAATTCGACTATTCTAATTTTGACTTTTAACGACTATTTTCAGTCGTCCGGTACAGTTCGGACGTCCGGATGGTCGTCCGGTTCGGTAGAAAATTTCATGTTTTCAACTACTATAAATAATAACTCGCTAGCCATTTATTACAACTTAAGAGCATTCAAGTGAGATTCTTTTGAGCAAAATTGCATTGATTCTCGTATCATTTATTATTATCAAATTATTTTAGGGTTGAAATTTTTTTGGTTAAATTAACTTGTGAAAATCATTATACATATCAAAGTTTTTCATACATAACACTTGAACTTTATTCATTATTATTTATTAAAGTGTTAGCATGTTTCTCTCTTGGTCTTTAATTGTGAATTTCATTTATTAAAAGAGAAGTTTCAATTTGTAAAATTAATCTTTCTTTAAACTTGTGGGTCGTGTTGATATCCTATAAAGGTCAACATTGTAAAAGGATCGGTGCTCCTTGTTTATAAGTCACTGGAAGCTTTGTAAAGGGTTGGATTACAATACAAGTCAATAAACATAGTGAAATTGGTATTGCTCATGCCGGAGAGCTTGGTAACGAAGAACGTAGATCTTTGTATTGTATCGAACCTCCATAATTATATCGTTTGCATTCTTTATCTCTCTCTACTTATTGATTTCATATTCCTGGTTATTATTTATATTAATCTGTCTAGTTATTACGTGTTTAATTTTTGATTAATTTTTTGAAAAAATTTTAAAAACCAATTCATCCCCTCTTGGTTAGTTATTCTTGAGCTATTAATTGGTATCAGAGCAAGGTGCTTATTTTAAAATTAAGATTTTACAATCTCGAGCAATGGCTAACCACAACAATCTTCAAAATCTAGAGAGATATTCCACAAATCAACCTCCCTTCTTTGATGACACACATTATAATTATTGAAAAGCTAGAATGATGATCTATATTCAATCAATATATTATAATACCTGGGAAGTCATTGAATATGGTCCTTACATGCCAACCAAGATTATTAAAATTGATGGAAAACCCGAACAATCTATTCCTGAACCTAGAGAGGAATATGATAAAGATGATAAAAGAAAATTTTCATTGAATGTTAGAGCCAAAAACCTACTTTATTGTACCTTAGATAGAAATGAGTTTAACCGTATTAGCAAATGTGACTTCATATATGATACATTGCATGCTTTAGAAGTCATTCATGTTGGCACTAGTAAAGCAAAAGAAACCAAGATTAATCTCTTAGTCAAAGAATTTGAAAATTTCTTCATGAAACAAGATGAACCTATTGTTGACATGATTATTCACTTCACCGATATTGTTAATGGCCCCAAGGGCTTTGATCGGAAATTTATTAATGGTGAGATTGTAAATAAAATGCTTAGGTCACTTTTGGAAGATTGGAGCTCATTGAGGATGTTGATAGAGAACGCCAAAGATATAAACTTTTATCCTTTGGAGGAACTCTATGGAACTTTGATGACATACGAGCTCAACAATGTCAAAACTAAGGAAAAGATGAGAAAAAGCGAGGAAGAATCAAAAGAGCCTCCTATGCGTCAAATTGCTCTCAAATTGTCAATTGAAGAAGGAACTACAAGTTAACATATGAGTGATGAAGAGCTTGATGATCTCGTGCATCTCGTGCTTCTTGTCAAAAAAGAGAGAGGCTTTTGAAATAATCGAAAGTTTCAAAAGAAAGAAGAAAAGAGTAAGGAAAGAAGCAAGAAATTTGTTTGCTATGATTGTGATAAACTCGATCACAAGAGAACCGAGTGTCCAAACAATAAGAGAAATTTTAAGAAAAAGGCACTCCAAGCAACATAGGATGAAAGCGACGATGATGATCGTGATGAAAATGAAAGTCAAGAAGAGATCGTCAACATGTGTTTCATGGCAATCAATGATGAGGTAAAATCTATTGAAAATTCTCATATGAAGATTTATCTTCCTATTATGATGAAACTTAAGAAGAATTTGAAAAACTCGCTCTTAGTCATTCTATTCTTAAAAGGAAACATAAATTATTAAAAAGTGAAATGGAGAAAATTTTATCAACCAACAAGGAAAATATTGATTTTAATTCATTGTATAAAGAAAATTGTTCTTTGAAAGAAAATGTTGAAAACTTAATAAAAAATTATTTTTAAATTCACTCAAGGGAAGAAAAATTTTGATCTAATACTCGGTGATCAAAAATGCATTTTTGATAAAGGGGCATTGGATATAAACCATTTTTTAAATAAAAATCACTCAAAAATTTATTTGTCAAACACTCAAACATAATTCCCTCAAAAACTACTTGTAGCTTTTGCAACAAGGATGGACGTATTGCTTACAATTGTCTAGCTAAAAAGAAGCTACATTTTGAAAGCACAAATAAGTGGACACGAGGATCCNAGTAAAAACTAATGGACTTGAGGATCCACTAAAACTAACTACTCAGGACCCAAACTTGTGTGGGTACCAAAGATCAAAAGTTGAATTATTATTGTAGGTACCGAAGAAGATGACGAATAAATGTTTCTTGGATAGCGGGTGTTCAAAGCACATGATCGTGGATGGAACTTTACTATCAAATTTCAAAAGGATGGAGGTCATGTTATATTTGGAGACAATGCATAGGGAAAAATCATCTGAATTGGAAGTATTGGTAATCATCTCTCTCCTTTCGTTGAAAATATACTATTGCTAAATAACCTCAAACATAATTTACTTAATATTAGTCAATTATGTGATAAAGACTATCATATTAAATTCGCTTATTCTAAATGTCTCATTAAGGATGCCACATCTAAGGAGGTATTTTTTATAGAAAGACGAAGCAAAGATGTGTATGTCATAAATATCGATTTTGAAAATGATGAGAAATGTTTAGTGAGTTTAAAAGAGGATACTTTGCTATACATAGAAGATTAGGTCATGTTGGCTTGAATCTCCTTTTAAAAATCTCTAAAAATGGTTTTGTAAAAGGTCTAACAAATTTGAAGTTTGAAAAAAGATAATTTACGATGCATGTCAATTTGGTAAACAAGTAAAGAGTTCGTTTAAACCCAAATTACACTCATCAACTGCAACCACTTCAATTACTTCACATTGATCTTTATGAACCATCAAGAATCACTAGCTTAACTGGAAAACACTATGCTTTCATTATTGTTGATGATTTCTCTAGATTCACTTAGGTTCTTTTCTTGAGTCTTAAAAATTAAACTCTAAAAACCTTTAAACATTTTTACAAAAAGATTCAAACTAAAAAATGATACTCCATTACAACCATTAGAAGTGATCATGGTAGAGAATTTGATAATCTCGAATTTGATGAGTTTTGTAATGAAAATCGATATGAACATAATTTCTCGGCTCATAGAACTTCTCAACAAAATGTTGCAGTAGAAAGGAAGAATCGCACATTGTAAGAAATGACTAAAACCATGCTAAATGAAAACAGCATGCTAAAATATTTTTGGGCGAAAGCCGTTAACACCGCTTGCTATATTGTTAATTAGTCGAAAGAAAACCAAAACTCAATATGAACTTTGGAAAAATAGAATTCTCAATATCGGTTATTTCAAAGTCTTTGGGTACAAATGTTTTATCTTGAATACAAATCCGAAATTGGAATTTTTCTAGGGTATTCATCGGCTAGTAAAGCCTATAGAGTTTTTAACAAAAAACTCTAATCGTTGACGAATCCATGCATATCACTTTCGATGAAACTAACTCCCTTGATCATGAGAAAGCTATTGATTTTCATGTAGGTTTGGAAATTCCATTCAAACAAATGACTATTCAAGATAAATACAAGGAAGTTCAATAAGATAAGCATCAAGAAAGAGAAAATGTTCGACAAAGTGTAAAAGAGCCAACCGACGTCCAAAATGACTAACCTCTAGCAAAAAAATAGAGGTTTGTTCATTCTTATCCTAAAGAACTAATCATTGGCGACCCACCAAAAGGTATTACTACTAGAGCCTCTACTAAAAATCATGTAAGTAGTCGTGTATTCATTTCACAAATTGAACCGAAAACTTCAAAAAGGCCGAGTTTGATGAATTTTGAATTCTAGCTATGCAAGAAAAACTAAATCAATTTGAACGAAATCATGTTTGGGACTTAGTTGCTAGACCAAATGATCAAATCGTCATCGGTACTAAATGGATCTTTAGGAATAAACTTAATAAAACAGAGTAATTGTGCGTAACAAGACTAAATTAGTGGCCCAAGGTTACAATTAAGAAGAATGGATAGATTTCGAATATACATTTACACCGGTGGCTAGATTAGAATCCATTCGCATGATTCATAAATTTGCTTGTCATAAAAAATTTACTCTTTATCAAATGTGTATCAAAAGTACTTTTCTTAACGGTTTTATTCAAGAAGTGTTTATTGAATAACCACCCGATTTTAAAAATCACAAACATCGGAACTATATTTTTGAACTTCGAAAAGCTCTCTAGGTCTAAAACAAGCTCATAGGGCTTGATACGAATGATTGAGTAAATTTCTAATGTCAAATGATTTTTCAATTGGAAAAGCGGATACCAAACTTTTTTGTTAAAACTCAAAAGAATGATATGATCATTGTTTAAATTTATGTTGATGATATTATATTTGATGCTACTAGTGAAGAGTTCTCTAAGTGCATGAGCATGGAATTTGAAATAAGCATGATGGGAGAAATTAAATTCTTCCTTGAATTCCAAATTAAGCAAACTTGTGATCGAATTTCATCAATTAAAGTAAGTACATATTGGATATACTCAAGAGGTTCGACATGAATGACTTGAAGCCAATGAACACCCCTATGAGCACATCCATAAAATTTGACAAGGATGATCAAGGTAGGCCCGTTGATATAACAAAATATCAAGGTATGATCAGATCCTTTCTTTACTAAACCACAAGTAGACCCGATATTACGTTTAGTGTGTGTCTATGTGCTAGATTTCAATCAAATCCTAAAGAATCACATCTCAAGGCCGTAAAACGAATCTTTAGATATTTTAGTGACACTAAAAGTTTAGGGATTTGGTATCCAAAGGCACTCACATTGATCTATTTATCTATTCGGATGTCGATTGGGCTGAGTGCACGATCGATCGTAAAAGCACTAGCAGAACATGTCATTTTTTAGACTTTGCACTTGTATCATGGTTTAGCAAGAAATAAAATTCGATTGTATTGTCTACCGTCGAAGCCGAATATATATTGGCCACTAGTTTTTTGTGCACAAGTTCTTTGGATGAAATAAACTCTTAATGATTATCAACTATCATTTGATCATATACCCATTATGTGATAACACTAGTGCCACAAACTTGTCTAAAAATTCTAGTTTGCACTCAAGGAAGAAGCACATTGAGATAAAACCTCACTTCTTAGTAGACCATGCTCAAAATGGTGATATTATGTTAACATTTGTAAAGACGAAAAATTAATTGGTCGATATCTTCACCAAACCTCTAGCTCTTGATCAATTATCACATATTTGAAGTGTTAAGGCATTATTGATGAATTTGAAGTATATAATTAATTAAGTTCGTAACTACATATGCTTACATGTCTTCATCTCATTATTTCATGTGATTTAGTATTATTTTAAAAAAAGATCCGGAAGATAAATCGGATATCCGGATTGAACCAGGTCATCCAGACAACCGTCCAGTTTAATAGATTTTTTCTGCCCAATCGACGTTCGGTTCAACGTGAATTTGCATTTTAAAAAAGGGGAACATGCACTTCTTTTTCCAGTTTCTTCCATATTTCCGACTTTTCTCTCCCTAATTCTCTTAACCCTCACTCAATCTTCCATTTCAAATCACCAATTACTTATCAAAATCAAAAACCCATTACTTCTACATTTCAATTCTTAAAGAAATTCTAAATTTAATCCACTACTTTCCCATTTCATGAAATTCAAACCCAAATCTCTTATATTCCTCTCTCCATTCTCTATTTCAAACAATTTCGGGCTCAAAATGAACGGGAAAAAGGCTCAAGAGCACGGTGTGGTGATCTTCCTCTCCTTATCCTACAAAGAGTTTGATTTAGAACCTGAGGTACTAGCTAACCCATTTGAAAAATCTCCCATTTTGATAGGTAAAAATGTTGATTTTGTAGATTTTACTATTGAAGCACTCGCATTTCATACAGAAGAACTTTTTTAAAATATGGGTTGGATTTCTATTGCAACTTTAGAAAAGCATACATATCTACAACTTATGAAAGCATTTTACTAAAGCATGTCTATTTCTCGTTCCTGTGACATTGTATGTTTGATAAAAAATAAACGCCTTGTCATAAATAAAGCTTTTATTCGTAACATTTTAGAACTTGAGGTGTGTGCAACACAAAAATTTTCTTCACAAGAGTTAGTGCAAATCAATTGACTCTTCCATGCAAGGTTTAACAAAACATCATTGTAAATATTATCCTACGACAAAAGGGACATCGGGACGAAGTGAGTTCTTTTGATCTCTTTCTTCTCGACTCTTTTATTGTCGGTAGGAAACTTGATTTTTCCACTATTGCATTAAGACTCATGAAGATTGTTCATTCATCGTGACATGTTAAAGCTTTACCATACGGCTACTTTTCACAAAATTTTTAAAAAACTTTAATGTTTCATTGGATGATGAGACATTTGTCCAACTTTGACCCACTAACACTATAAACACTCAAACCCTTAAACGCATGAAAATCACCAAAGAACACCTTTAGTGGGTGGCACATACCAATGGGTTCGACCCTACTTCATGTCCTTCGACTCTACCATTTGAGGGAGATGATGAGGGTAACAATGATGACGTGCCAGGAGCTCCTATTCCTCCTCTCAACATTTTGGGCTCTAGTATCCCTCGATCTTCGGGCAGTGGCTTCATGTTTACCAAGGTTCAATACATCATGTTGAATGACCCGCATTGACTCCCTCACATCCTTGGTTGATGGCCTCTATGCCCACTTCCATCCTCCGTCTCCTCCGGGGCCATAGTCGTTATTTTTCTTCATAATTAATTTTACCTTATTTGCTTTACGATGGATATTTCTTTTTGCTTGATGATTAATGTTTTGGTTTTCTTCATAATAAATATTTCACTATGTTTTCAATGTTATGCAATTTCATTCTTTTTTACATATGGTTGCTCTCATTCCCTACTTCGTCTTTCTTTGCTTATGACAAAAGGGGGAAAACAAATGTACATTGATATGCATGTATGCATGCTTGACTTGTATAAGAAAGGGAAAATATTATCATGTACTTGATCTATAAAAGATGGGGGATAATATAGCAATGTACAAATTATATGCGATAAAATATTTTTCTTATTGCGAATCATCGTCCGTCTGTCATAATCAAAATGGGCAAATTGTTGACCTGTGGTTAATCGTATGTTTTGATTATAACAAACGAAATATCTTTATCTCTAACATTTGTATTCGGATCTTCATTTTTACATGTTGCGAACTTGATAAAAACAATTGCTACCAAAGGACTTGAAGGTGACGATCAAGAAAGCTCAAGATGGAAATCAAGAATTCTCAATCAAGCACCCGCGTCAAAATAATCGAAAACAAATCAAGCACTTGCACCAAATTCAAAATCGAGCAACAAATCATGCATTCATGCCAAATCAATCGAAGATATTAGAACTATATGTTTGAACTCACTTGTAAAGGTAAAATACTTTAATCCCTAGCAATGACTCACCGAAAGCTCAAGTGACAAACTTTTATCACTTTTATGCACGATTAAAGTTTACTTCGTAAAATCATTTGTACAAAAAAAGTGGTTTTCAAAGGTAAGAATTTCAACTTAATTTTCAATTCTAGTAAAAATATCATGTAAAAAAAAAAAAAAAAAACTTACCGATTGCAAAAAAAAAAAATAATAATAAAAAGTGGCCCTAAATTCTGGCCATTCAGACGTCCGATTTGGTTGCAACGGTTGAAAATTCAACCGTTCTAATTTTGACTTGCAATGGCTATTTTCAGTCGTCCGATATAGTTCCGAATGGTCATCCAGATCAGCAGAAAATTTTATGTTTTCAACTACTATAAGTACCAGCTTACTTGCCATTTACTACAGCAACTTAAGAGCATTAAAGTGCAATTTTTTAATTAAATTCCTCGTTTTCAACTGCTATTATTATCAACTCACTTGTCATTTATTACAACAATTGAAGAATTTTCAAGTAAGATTCTTTTGAGCATAAATTGCATTGATTTCTCATATCATTTATTATTATCAAATCATTTTAGTATTGAAAAACTTTTGGTCAAATTAACCTATGAAAATCATTCTATACATCAAAGTTTTTCATATCTAACACTTGATCTTTATTCATTGTTATTTATTAAAGTGCTAGCCTATTTCTCTCTTGGTATTTAATTGTGATCAAATCATTTATTAAGAGAGAAGTTTCAATTTTTAAAATTAATTTTTCTTTAAACTCGTGGGTCGTGTTGAGGGTAAAGCTCAACGTTGTAAATGGATCGGTGCTCTTTGTTTGTAAGTCACTGGAAGCTTTGTAAAGAGTTGGATTGCACCATAGGCCAATCAACATAGTGAAATTGGCCTTGCTCATACCAGAGAGCTTGGTAATGGAGGACGTAGATCTTTGCATTAAATCAAATCTCCATAACTATATCATTTGCATTCTCTATTCATCTCTACTTATTGCTTTCATATTCATGATTATTATTTGAATTAATCTATCAAGTTATCATATTTTTTATTTTAGATTAATTTTTGAAAAATTTTAAAAACTAATTCACCCTCTTTTGGTTAGCTATTATAGGGCTATCAATTTTGACTGAAGATGCTCTAGTTGTGCAAGAAGGAAAAAAATAATAGGGCACAATTGACTGCGTTGGATGCATGGAAAAATTCTAATTTTCTGTGTAAGAATTACATTCTGAATGGATTGGATAATACACTATACAATATGTACAGTGCTAAGAAATCTGCTAAAGAATTATGGAAGTCCTTGGAAAAAAGTACAAGATTCAAGATGTCGGTACAAAGACTTTTATTGTAGGCAAGTTTCTAGACTACAAGATGGTAAATTCTAAAATAATGATCTATCAAGTACAAGAATTACAGGTTCTTCTTCATGATATTCATGCTTAGAATATGTCTCTTAGAAACTTTTTAAGTGGCTGTAATTATTGAAAAACTACTTTTTTTGTGGAAATACTTCAAAAATTATCTCAAATATAAGCATAATGAGATGAATATTAAAGAACTTATTGTTAGGTTGATGATTGAAGAAGATAACAAAAAGTCGGACAAAAGAATTGGAGGCCACATTCCACATGCAAAGAGTAATGTGGTGGAAACTAGTTCAGAGAAAAAGAAAATGAAGCATTCCGGAGAATCCTTTAAGCAAGGTAATAACAAGAGTGAAATGAAGTTCAAAAGCAACTGCTACAAACCTAAGAAACAAGCCCTAAGCAAATGTCGCTGAGTCGGATGCATTGTTTGATGGTATATCATTTATCAACTTGTAGGCTGTTATTTCAGAATGCCGCAACGTTGGGATTTAGTTGGTTGGTAGACACTGGTGCTACTCATCACATCTATACTCATAAGACAATGTTCTCATCATATACTTCAATAATTGGTGAAAAACTATTCATGGATAATTTGTCAAGTTCAAATATTGAAGGACGAGGAAAAGTGGTGTTAAAAATGTCATCTGGTGAAGAACTTATCCTCAACAATTTGTTTCGTGTGCCTGACATTTGCAAAAACTTGGTGTTCGATTCTTTACTTAGCAAGAATGATTTCAAATTAGTCTTTATATTTGATAAGTTTGTACTTACAAAGAACAATGTATGTAGGCAATGGCTACTTGTGTGATGGACTTCTTAAGTCATCCAATTTATGACATCATAGATTAGAATATGCAAACTTTAATTTTGCATGCAAGTTAATGAATTTAATTTTACTACCTTCAATGTAATTTCAATACAAATAATAAATGAAAGATATGTGTAAAGGCTGAGAGCATCTCCAAGAGACACTTTAAACATAAAATGTTCTCTATTTTAAAGAGTCAACATTTAAAATCATTCTCCAAGTGACTCTTTAAATTAACATTTTAATTTTGAGAGTGGGTTTGACTCTCCAAATTTAGAGAGTCAAACTCACTCTCTATAATTAAATGCATTCATAAAATAGTATGCATAATGGTAAATCTCGACATTATTCATAGGCATAATACCACTGAACAATTAATTTCAAATGGTCTACTCTCTATTGACTATGTTAAATCAAAAGAAAACATAGCGAAACCTCTTACTAAAGGATTATCAAGAGATCAGGTATATCATCTATCCAAGGGAATGGGCTTATTGATTATAATCACCATAGCAGTAACCTAACCTTGTTTACTAGGGATCCCATGATGTTGGTTAATAGGACAACTGAGTTATGAATGATTCAGAAGAGCACTTTAAAGAATACTCCTACCAATTCCTTTGATAATAAAGTGTTAAACTACAGAGTAAATTAGGATAAGTTATACTTCAATTGATTCCTATATCTTGGAAAAACTAAGCAGAGTATGGTAGAATACTTTTAATATGAGATCTGTGTGAAGTCAAGCCACTTCTATTAGAAATTTTTAGATTGGAACTCTCTAAAACCATTTATAAAACCAAGAGTTGTTTAGTGTTAAAATGAATACAGCCAAGAGTAGTTACAATTTTCTTGACTTACACCAACGTTGAACAACTCAAGTCATCATATTCACTTATCAGCCAAGTACGAATCTATTCTACTAAGGAAAGTTCAAAGTCAAAAGCTACCTCTCTTCACGCTATAACTCATCGCTTGTATTCCTTTTTAGTGTTTGCATTTTCATTCATGTGGGGATTGTTGGAAAATGTTTAGAAAAGAATGATTTTGATCAATCTTTAACCAAATATTTTTATGGTTTACACTATTTGATTTTAGCATGTCAATAGTCGAACACATTCTACCATAAGTAGATGAGTTTAGTATATTTAAATGTTTAAAACTACTTTTGAATGAATGAGAAATTAATGGATAAAGTAAGGATGATAAAATGGATTTCTTGGAATAAATAAAATTGGAAATTCCATATTAAATAGACCACTCGAGCGGTCTTCTGCGCTGGGAGAGCAATATTTTGGCATTGGACGAGTTGTTTCTAACTAAAAAAGATGCCCGAGCAGATTTTTGGAGCACTTGACCGCCTGCCTATGAATAGACATATCTATTCAAGAATAAGCTAATTTTTGGGTCATCTATTTGGGTTCATTGTTCTTGTGATTCGAAGTGCTGCTATAACAAGAAGAGATCGTTATATCATGGTAGATGATTTTCATTCCATTGTTGGTACCTTGCAGTGCAAATTCGTTTTAAGGATAAAGAGCTCAACTCTTATCTCAATCTAATCTTCATTCCATTTTCTGTATTTGTTCATTTCAAGTTTATAGTAAATTCCAGGTAAGTTTGTGTTGTCAATTTATAAATGCAACATCTCTCTCATATGAGTTCTCTTTCCTTTGTATTTCGGCTTGTTTTTGATAGTGTACAACGTAGCAAACTTATTTGTTCCATTTTATCCTGGAGGAAAAAAAAATTGACGACTCAGCTACGTACTTTGGAACTTTTACATTCAAAAATATTTGCAGTTGTGCAAGAGGTTTCTTCTACTACAAGTCGGGTTGGATTACAACATAGAAGAGTTTAGCACCAGCATTAAGAAACCTGCAACACTAAGAATAAAAGAACTGATACTAATTTTATTAAAAGAAACCTTCTTAGTAAAGGTTGATGCTGGTCTTTAACTGATTGATGCAGTTTCAGTTAGCCGTGATAGTAATTTCTTAAATTTAATAAAGCGGATTTTATACCGAAATATATATGCTACTTCATGAAAATGCTGAACTGATACTAATTTTATTATGTTCATATTGATGTCTTTAACTGATATGCTGCAAATTTGCTACATAAATGGCCTTCTTTTGATGATATTAGCACCTATAAGAGGCCTAAGTGATCTCGTAATTAATGCAACACCTTCTATTCTTAAACATCTTTCCATTCCAGTTGAATACTGTAAATATGGAAGAAGAGAGAAATGGAGAAGAAGACCAAAGAGGCAGGAAATCTGTTGACGTATTGAAAAATGAAAATAACAATATCATTGGATACAAAACAATGCAGAACCGGTAAATATATACACTCATCGGTATTGCACTAAAAACAAAAGAAAAGGAAAAGACCAAACTATCCTCCTACAATCTCTACAATTACATAAAAATCCTACAATAAACAAAATCTCCAATACTCCCCTTCAAGATGGGAGATATATATTTAACACTCCCATCTTGCAAAGTAGTGAGGTAAATCTCGTTCCAGCCAAGGGTTTAGTTAATAGATCTGCCAATTACTGCTGAGAAGAAGTGTGAAACATCTTTACCTCATTGGCTTAAACCTTATCCCTTACCAAATGACAATCTATTTCTATATGTTTGGTCATTTCATGGAAAATCGGGTTGCTTGCTATGTGTATAGCAGATTGACTGTCGCAAAATAACAAGGCAAGTTTAGAATAAATAATGCCTAAATCATTTAATACATTTTTCAGCCATGTGAATTCACATACTGCAATAACCATAGACCTATATTCTGTCTTAGCTAAGGATCTTGACACGATTAGCTATTTTTTAGACTTCGATGACACTAAATGATGCGAACCCCGTAGCAACGATGGCTACAAAACCCACAAAAGATTGATGCGGAACCCAAGAAAGAAAATTAAACCGGATTTTAGATTTGAACCCAACAAGAAAAACCCAACGATAATGACGATGCGTTGAACCCATTGATTACACAATGAAAAACCCACAATTTGATGTTTGAACGCCATAAGATTCAGATTTTGATAAGTTCGATAGTTGTTCAATTGAAGAACAAGGAAAGCAAGCCTCTCAATTAATAATTTTTCCAAAGTCCCCTAATACAATAAAAGTTTTTGGTATTTATACCAAATCCTAGAAACTAGGTGAAAACGTGTATAATCTCATAAATAAGGTAGGAGATTGACTAAACATGGAATTTTAGTAAAATAAGGAAATTCACGAAAAAAAATAAAATTTCTCCCCGGATGCGGCGCAGCTGTGCTTCTTTTGGGTGCCTCGAAATGGCGCGGGGGTGCCAGTACTCCCCGTGATATGCTGATTCCAGTTGGGCACAGGGGCGCTACTACCCCCCGTAATGTGCGAGTTAACTTTTACTTTCAAGTTCAGCTGCTTGAATTAAGTTTATCCATCCAGATTCTAGCCTCGACTCTAACATGAAACTTGCTCCAATTTTCGTCATGATCGTCATATCATCAATCGTAGCTTGAACAAGCAATACCATAACTTCTTTCACCTGCTTTGCCCTAAATCTAGTCATCGGTCCTTCTTCCACTAGTAATAGATCCTTCCCTGGACTTGTCCTCGTCTCGATGGCATATTGGATCATATCATCTCCTCCCTCTTCGAAAGGATTCATCCTCAAATCTGCACCTGCATCAAACAATGATAGATCAGCAACATTAAATGTAGCTAAAACATTATACTCAACTGGGAGATCCACTTTGTAGGCATTATCATTGATCCTCTCGATGACATGGAATAGGCCATCCCCAAGCGGTTGCAATTTAGACTTCCTCTGATCCGGAAAGCACTCTTTCCTAAAATGTACCCAAACCCAATCTCCTGGTTCAAATGTCACGTGCTTTCTACCTTTGTTTGATTTCGTTGCTACGAGCTTACTCTTCTCCTCAATTTGCATCATGATCTTCTCATGCAATGACTTCACCAACTCAGCTTTTCGCTTACCATCAAAGCTACCTTGTTCATTTATAGGCAAAGGCAATAAATTCAAAGATGTTAGTGGATTAAACTTATAAACAACTTCAAACGGCGAAATTGAAGTAGTAAAGTATACAGCTCTATTATAAGCAAATTCAATAAAAGGCAAACACTCTCCCCAACTTTTCAAATTCGTATTTATTACCGTACGAAGCAATTGAGTCATGATTCTAGTAACTACTTCAGTTTGCCGATCGATTTGTGGATGAAAAGTAGTAGAAAACAATAATCCCTAACTTATTCTACAAAACACGTGAAAAATGGCTCAAAAACTTAACATCGCAGTCTGACACTGTGTCGACCCCATGCAAACGTACTATCTCCTTAAAGAACAAATCAGCAATATTGGTGGCATCATCAATTTCGTGGTATGATATAAAGTGCGTCATTTTACTAAACCTATCCACCACAGCAAATGTGGAATCTCGACCCTTTTTTATCCTAGGTAAACCTAACACAAACTTTATCAAAATATCCACCCAAGGTTCACTAGGTATGGAAAAAGGAGTATACAAACCATGAGGTAAAATGCATTTCCCACAAACTCATTCTACATTACTCCTCATTTTAGGCCAATAGAAGTGTTCTCCTAACATATCTAAAGTCTTTTGCACACCAAAATGACCCATTAGACCCTCGTCGTGTGCTTTCCTTACCAACAATTGACGTATAGAACAAATTGGAATACACATTTTATTTTCCTTAAACAAATACCTCTCATGCTGATAAAATTTATCGATAGCCCCTTATTGCATGATTCATAAATGCCAAAGAAATCAAGATCAATAATATACATGTCTTTAATGTGTTCAAAGGCAAGTAACTGTGCACTTAAAAACTTTAGAAACACATACCTTCGAGATAACGCATCCGCAACCACATTTTCCTTACCTTTCTTATACCGGATGACATAGGAAAATGACTCTATAAATTCCATCAACCTCGCGTACTTTTGTTCAGCTTACCTGACCCCGCAAGTACTTTAAAGACTCGTGATCGGTGTGTATCACGAATTCTTTAGGCCACAAGTAGTGCTGCCAAGTCTCCAATGCTCGAACAAGCGAGTATAACTCCTTGTCATATGTAGGATAGTTCAAAGCAGCCCCATTCAGCATTTCACTGAAATATGCTATAGGCCTGTGATCCTGTATCAACACTGCTCCAATACCCATTACTGATGCATCACACTCAATCTCGAAGGTTTTATCAAAGTTGGGTAATGCTAATATAGGGGCCTTACATAATCTATCCTTGATAGTATTAAATGTATGTTCTTGTGCATCACCCTAATGAAAACCTACGCTTTTCTTGACAATTTCAGTGAATGGTGTAGTGATTGCGCTAAAATCTTTTACAAACTTCCTATAAAAACTAGCCAACCCATGGAAGCTCCTAACTTCAGTTATGCTCTTAGGTGTTGGCCAATCTTTTATAGCTTTAATTTTCACTTCATCCACTTCTACCCCATTGGCCCCAACCACAAATCCTAGAAAAACAACATTTTCCATGCAAAAATTACAACTTTTTAAAATAAACATATAGTTGTTCTTTCCTTAACACTACAAGCACACAACTTAAATACTCTAAATGTTCACCAATGGCCTTGCTATAGATAAAGATGCCATCAAAATAAACTACAGCAAATTTTCCTATGAAAGCATGCAAAACATGGTTCATCAATCGTATAAAAGTGCTCGGTGCATTCGTGAGACCAAACGACATGACCAACCACTCATACAATCCATATTTAGTTTTAAATGCCATTTTCGATTCATCACCCTCCCGCATAAGAATCTGATGGTACCCACTTTTAAGATCAATCTACTAAAAATACGAGCACCATGCAACTCATTAAGCATATCATCTAGCCTAGGTATACGGTGACGATACTTTACCGTTATATTGTTGATAGCCCTGCAGTCTACACACACCCTCCAAGTTCCGTCCTTCTTTGGCACCAATAGAACAGGCACGACACATGGTAGTCCACTTAGCATGTCCTCAGCAAACTCATTTTCGAATTCCTGCAACAAAGACTTAATCAAATTGGGGACGGGTATATGAGATTCCTTAAAGTTGAGGAGGGACTCCTTGTATACCAAAAATAACATTTGTCTTTTATCAACCATAGCCTTTTTCAGTTCACTCCCCTTTGCAAAGAAGTTCGCTTTTGGCTTTTCTCTCCTCTCGACTGGCTCTTTTTGTCACATCTTTTGTGGCATCTCTCTCATTTTTCCCCTCTCAGCCGCCTCGCTATTTTCTCTCTTTCTCATTAGCTCTAGGTTTTCTCTCTTCTCAAGTGGCCTCTCTCTCTTTTCCCCACTTTTGACGACCTCATCATGTTCTCTCCTTTTTGCAGACTCTCTTGCTCTTCTCTCTTTCTCATTCCTCAATTTAACTTGGTCTTCATAAACTTGTGTCAGTGTTAATAGCGCAAGAGTAATAGACATTCCCTCCTTGACAAAGCTATACCGGTTCCTATGCACATCATGTATAACTCTCCTATCATATTACCATGGTCTTCCCAACAAAATATTACTCACTTGCATAGGCACTACATCGCATACAATCTTGTCACTATAACTCCCAATTGAGAAATCAATCATCACTTGTTTATTATCCTAACTTCTCCACTCTCGTTCAACCATTGTAATTTATAACCTTTAGGGTGCTTAAACAATACTAAACCCAATTTCTCAACAAAGGTTGTGCTAGTTACATTTGTGTAGCTCCCACCATCTATTATTAAACTACATACCTTATTATGGACGTGGCACCGGGTGTGGAATATGTTTTTCCGCTGCTGCTCTGTATCATCCACCTTAACTTGAGTGTTAAGAGCCCTCATTGTGACCAGGAGTTCCCCAACGAAAAATTCCACTTTCTCCTCTTCATCAACATCCTCCAACGCTGGTATGTCTTCATAATCTCCTTCACTCTCACTCATCACCTCTTCGTTATCCTGTAGAATCATTACCCTTTTGTTAGGATATTGAGAAGCGATGTGTCCCGTTCCTAAAGTTCGAAAGCATTTTATATCCCTACTCCTTGGTTGTTGTGACTCCATCTTGGGTACGAGTTTGTTTGCACTTTCTTTCTTTCTCCTCTACGTTTCAGTCCTTTCTTTAGCTACTGTTTCACTCACCTTATTACTTTCGTACCTCGACTTCCAATTTGGGTTAGGAGACGAAGTGTTCACCGGTTGCCTCACAGTTTCCTTCCCCTTCAATTGTCTTTCCACCTTCATAGCTACGTGCAACATATCTTCCAACTCTACATAACGATGTAGTTCAACCACATTAGCAATCTTTTTATTCAACCCATTCAAGAATCTAGCCATGGTAGCTTCTTGATCTTCCTCTACATTTGCCCTAATCATCAAAATCTCCCTCTCCTTATGATAATCTTCTACACTCTTCGACCTCTGATACAGACTCTGTAATTTTTTATGGAGTTCCATATTGTAATGACTAGGTACAAACAGTTTTCTCATCACCGCCTTCAATTCATCCCAAGTATTTATAGGCCTCTCCCGATTTTGACTCCGCGAAGTAACCACTTGATCCCATCAAGTGACGGTGTAGCAGTGAATTCTATCACCACAATCTTTACCTTCTTATCCTCCGAATAGCTATGACAATCAAAAATCAACTCCACCTTCTTCTCCCATTCTAGATATGCCTCGGGATCACTTCTACCCTTAAATTGTGGAATTACATTATCCAAATTACCATCAACGTCACCTCCATGATTATTTCTACCACGTCGTTCAAACTTATCTCCTCTATGCCTCATTCGCTCCATCTCATCCCTTTCATACTCATCTTTACCCCCATTCACTACCAATCTCATGTTCATACATCCTAGGAACTCGCCTACCCGTCCTCCTATCATAAGGTACACCCGCCAGTTGTTCTCTACTAAGATTTACCATCGATATATTTAATTGCTCCATCCTTACTCCGATATCCATCAACAACCATTCAAACATATCCATCCTATCATCCTGAAAATTGGTCTGATTACCGTNCTCACATAGTTCACTCGAAGTTACTCAATTAGTTTTTTCCCTCTATTAATCTAACTCTGTACCTTTTTCCAATCAATGCTTTCACCAAGTTCTTCCAATGACTACAATGAACTCACCGGATCAAACTTGTGAGTCCAAAAATGGAATATGTAGATGATTGTGACTCAAGAGGAGTATATAAATTTTGGAATGACAATGGGAAAAACGCGAGAATGACAAGAGCAAATTGATGATCGAAAGTTTGTTGAATGAATGTTGGTAGTAAATCAAACTAAATGGATGAACAGTACCGTACGTGAGCAGTAGTATATTTTTCCAAGGGATGAACAGTAACTTTTTTTTAACATAAGATTATACTACCAACAAGAAAATTAGGGATCTAAGAACTGAAAACAAAGAATGACTCAAGAATACGAAGAAACTAAGGAAGAAAAATGGAATTAAATAACTCAACAAAGAAAAATAAGGGATATAACCTGGTGAAATTGGAGTCAAAGCTCTGATACCAACTGATGCGAACCCCATAACAACGGTGACCACGAAACCCACAACTAGATTGATGTGGAACCCAAGAACGCCAATTAAACCCGATTTTGGATTTGAACCAAAAAACTCAACAATAACGACGATGCGTTGAACCCCTTGATTACACAATTAAAAACCTAAAATTCGATGTTTTAACACCACGAGATTCAGATTTTGATATGTTCGATAGTTTTTCAATTAAAGAACAAGGAAAGCTAGCCTCTCAATTAATAAGTTTTCAAAAGTCCCCTAATATAATGAAAGTTTTTGGTATTTATACCAAGCTCTAGAAACTAGGTAAACGTGCATAATCTCAAAAACAGGGTAGGAGATTGACTAAACATAGAATTCTAGTAAAATAAGAAAATTCACGAAAAAAAATAAAATTTCTCCCCGGACGCGGCACAAGATTAAGATCTTGATAAGTTCGATAGATGTCTAATTGAAGAACAAAGAAAGCAAGCCTCTCAATTAATAATTTTTCAAAAGTCCCTTAATACAATGAAAGTTTTTGGTATTTATACCAAACCCTAGAAATTAGGTAAAAATGTGCATAATCTCAAAAAAAGGTAGGAGATTGACTAAACATAGAATTTTAGGAAAATTTGCGAAAAAAAAATAAAATTTCTCCATGGATACGGTGCAGCTACGCTTCTTTTGGGCACAGAGGCGCTCCCAGTTGAGCGTGAGGTTGCCTTTGAATGATGCGGGAATGCCAATACTCCCTGTTATATGCAGATTCCAGTTGGACACGGGGACATCTCGGAATGGCACGGGGATGCCACTATCCCCTATAATGTGCGGGTTAACTATGGCTTTTAGGTTCAGCTGCTTGAATCAAGTTCATCCATCCTGATTCTGACCTCGACTCCGACATGGAACTTGCTTCAATCTTCATCATGATCACCACATCATCAATCGTAACTTGAACAAGCAATAACATCACTTCTTTCACCTGCCTTGCCCTCGATCGAGTCATCGATCTTTCTTCCACTAGCAATGAATCCTTCCCTGGACTTGCCCTTGTCTCGATGGTACCTTGGATCATATCACTAAGGAATCTTCCAAAAATACACAATATCCTGTAATGGACCTTCTTGTATCAAAACACGCTACCCAATAAGCATCGCAATACCCTTTGAGTTGAAGGTCAAACTTGCTAGGAAAGAACAGCCTTTGCCCTGGTGTACCCTTCAAATACCTTAGTACATGATAGCCTACCTCTAGATGAGGATGTTTAGACGACTAGAGAAGTTGGCTTAGGACTTGGACCGCATAAGACAAGTCAGTTCTAGTGATTGTCAGGTATAGAATCCTACCTACAAGCCTTCTGTAAACACTAGGATCAGCAATAAACTCTCTTTCATCCTCTTTCAACTTCAGATTGAGTAGTAATGGACTATTTGCTAGCTTTGCACCAAGATATCCAGTATCAATTAAAATCCAATGCATATTTTCTTTGGCAAATGGAAATTTCTGTTGAGTTTCTTGGCACTTCAAGACCTAAGAAGTATTTCAGAATTCCCAAGTCTTTTAGTTTGAACTACTTGTTCAATTCAGCTTTGAACCTTTCAATGTAAGACAAATTATTTTCCCCAATTATTATATCATCCATATATATGAAAAGTGTGGTGAAGCATCCATATGCTTTGCTAAACAAGGAATGATCAGATCTTGATTGCCTGAAGCCTTGTGACAGAATGTAAGAAGTAAGCTTCATGTTCCATTGTCTCGAAACTTGTTTCAATCCGTAAAGGATTTGTTTAGTTTGAAAACTAGTGGTTTACCATGCTCCCTTTGTTGTTCATAACCTAGGGACATAAGCATATAAACCTTATCCTCAAACTCTCCATGTAGAAAGGTATTACCAATGTCTAGTTGATGAAGATACCTTTGTTTATTGGCTATAACTGCCAAGAGTGTCTTGACAGTTACTAATTTCGCAACAGGAAAGAAGGTTTCCTCATAAACAGCCTGTTGAGTAAGCCCCTTGGCTACCAGGCGTGCTTTCTTCCTTTCTTATGTGCCATTAGGTTTCATTTTAACCTTAAAAAACCACTTACAAGCACCTGGGGTCTTATGTTCAGGGAGTGTAGTAACATCCTAGGTGTTGTTTGACACTAATGCTTTATATTCAGTATCCATTGCTTCAACCCAATTAGGATATTGTGATGCCTCAAAAGTAGGAGATAGAAAAGTATAGCCCAGATAATCTTCAATGGGATATTGCTTGATAAACTTAGAATTTTTCTTCATGGAATTTGACTGAGGAGTTGGCAACTGAGACATGAGACTACAGTGATAGTCTTGTAGATACAGAGGAGCACATTTTAGTCTAGTGGATTTTCTTGTAGGAATGATGTGAAGTAGTGAAGGATCAGCGGATAAGGATGGACTAGATTCCATAGATGAAGAGTAAGATATATGAAAAGATGGTTGGATTGGATTTTGAGGACTTTGATGTTCTAATGTTTTTGAGTTATTTGAAATTGGAATTGAAGAAAACTCGTCAGCATTTGAATTAGAGGTCATGGAAAATAAAGTACATGAAGGTTGACTGATAGTGTCAGACTTATATAGTGAAGCAAGAAAAACAGGATTATGAAAAGGGAAAATATTTTCTTAGAATAGGATATCTCTGGAGAGAAAAATAGCTTTGATCTTGAGATTAAAAAGTTTATACGCTTTCATTCCAAAAGGATAGCCAATAAAGATGCAGGGGATGGCTCTTGGATCAAATTTGGTTCTATTTCTCTTCAAGGTAGATGCATAGCAGAAACACCCAAAAACTTTGAGAGTGTTATAAGGTGGTATGACTTTGAATAATGCTTCATAGGGTGATTTGTTGGCAAGAAGTATGGTAGGTGTTCTCTTTATAATATATCTAGCTGTCAATAAACAATCACCCCAGAAATGATTAGATAGATTGGCTTGGAATTTAAGGGCTCTAGCAACATTGAGTAGGTGCTGATGCTTTCTTTCAACTACACCATTTTGCTGAGGTGTTTCAACACAACTTAGCTGATGAATAATTCCTTTTGAAAGGTAGAAATAAATCATTTGAAATTCTAGACCATTGTCAGATCTAATGGTTCTTATATTACACTAGAAATGAGTTTGAATAAGGTGATAGAATGACTGAATATAAGTTCTAGTCTGAGATTTTCCCTCATAAGATATGTCCATGTCATTCTAGTAAAATCATCAACAATGGTCAAAAAATATTTCGAATCATCCAAAGAAGGGACTGAATATGGTCTCCAAATGTCACAATGAATGATTTCAAATTGATGTGAAGCTTTAGTCTCACTATTAAGGAATGGCAGTCTATATTGTTTGGTAAAAGACAGATAGTACAGTACAATTCTTTATTAACTTCAATATGAGGAACAAATTTATGTAAAATAAAGAGTTTAGAAATAGGTAAATGTCCTAATCGACAATGCCAAAGATAAATGTTCATTTTGACATTAGAATCAACAATGCTATTGTAAACAGGTATATCAAATTTATTACATTGAAAAGGAAAACTAGGAATAGCATTAGATTTTCTGATGTTGGGATTGTCAGAATCATATTTAAGCTGATAATATTGATTAGGTTGAACATTGATTTGAGGTTGAGGCTGTTGGAAATGATAGAGTCCATGTTCAAGTTTTCCTACCCCAATCATCCTCCACGTTGAAAGATCCTGAATATAACAATCATTACGAGAAAACATCAGACAACAATTATGTTCAAGCGTGAATTTGCTAACTGATATTAAATTGAACTTAAACGATGGCACAACCAGCACATTACTCAAGTATAAATTAGGTGATAACTTCACTTTTCCAATGTGAGTAACAGCCACATTGTCACCATTAGGCAACCTCACAGAAGCACCAACAACAGCAAACACAGTAGCCAAATGATCAACAGAATATACCATATGTTCTAAAGCACTAGTGTTATGATCCATTTATTTGCAACTAATGAATAATCAATATGAACTTGATTACCTTAGAAAGCAAATGAATCAGGATTTGTTGGAAAAGATGAAGATATATCCTAAGGTTGTTGGTTTTGAGCAATCTGACTTTGCAACTGAGGCATTAACACAGATAGGATTTCCGACACTGATTTGGAGTGATAATAAGTTGTGAAAGAGAATTCAATATTCCTGATGCATCGCTGCTAGATATTTGGCCTTGATGAGCTTGGCCTACAACATTAGCCACTTGAGGTTTTCCTCTATTAACTCTCTGATTAGGAGGATATCCAATCAACTTATAAATATTTGCCTTTGATATGTCTAGGCATACCACAGTAACTAAATATATGTTTCTCTCTTTTCTGATTAGGATTAGCAAAATTGAATCTCTGATTGAATGATTTCTGTACAGCTTTACCTACAAAAGCAGTAGCATCATGTGTTGCTTGTTTACCAACACTGATCTCCTTTTGACTTTCATCTTGTAGAACTAATGCAAAAACCTTGTTCATCGAAGGGAATGGATCCATTAATAAAATTTTACCTCTAACACAAGCAAAGTGTTCATCTAAACCCATGACAAACTGCATAATTTGCTCTTTTTGTTTATATCAGTGTTATCATTGCTTGGCCTATAATTTTCCAATTCCTCCCAAAGTCCTTTCAGCTTGTTAAAGTAGGAATTAACTGAGTTGTTCCCTTGAGAAATTGAAACAATTTGTTTCTTCAATTCATAGATCCGAGGACCATTCCCTTGACTATATCTATCACGTAGTTCGATCCAAATATCTCTAGCTGAATCCTTGTGCATCACATTTGGATAGAGCTCCTTAGGTATCAAATTGATGATCCAAGAGGAGACCACATGATTACACCTCCTCCAAGTTGTATAAAGTGGATCATCCTGAGAAGGTTTGATGATAGATCCATCAATAAAATCCTTCTTTATTTTTAACATTAAGCGCAATGGTTGCTGCTCAACTTTATGTCGTATAATTCTCTTCAGTGAAAGTAACATAAATTAGTTGCATTCTAGTGTTATCTCTATAGTGAAGATAATAAAGATTGCTAGGATCGTTCATCAAGCCATTAATCACAGAAATTGCATCCGCTCCAGCTCCATCCTCAGCTGATGATCCATGGACTAAATTCTCTTGTTCAAATTGACTTTGAACCTCCACCTAAATACTAGATACTCTCGCCATCAATTACTGATGAAATTCAAAGTAAGAAGATCACAGAGTTGTATATGGAAAGAGCAATTTACTCTCTGATACCATATAAAATATGGAAGAAGAGAGAAATGGAGAAGAAGACCAAAGAGGTGGGAAATCTGTTCAAATATTGAAAAATGAAAAAAAATAAATCTCACCGGATATAAAAAAATGCAGAACTGGTAAATATATGCACTCACTGATATAATCTGTACAATAACATAAAAATCCTATAATAAACAAATTGTCCAATAGATACCAACTTCTGTTACGTATTTAGAGAAATTAAAACGAGGATAGTAAAAATAAGATGACACGGTAATGTTTCAGACAGTTTTCAGATATAAGAATTCAACCAGCTGATAAGAGGATTGTAATGGTCTCCTTTAGTTTTATCAGCTACATCGACTTAGTATTTTCAAACCAGTGCAAGTGTTATTGTGACTTGCTTATGTGACGTTAAGCTTTTTTTTTTTATGTTAGTTCCAACATGATGTATTCTTTAATGCAGAAAAAAAATTCCATTTCATGTCAACATTTCTATTAATCAAATAGGCAGAGTACTCAAACCATGGTGGATAATAACACCTAAGGGTTAAGAGCAAACAATTTCAACTTAATACATAAGAGTTATCGTATTGACAAAAACTGGCTGTTCAGAAAAGTTGATGAAGAACGAAAATAAAACCAACAACAAGAAATCGCCAAAATGTAAAGTTTGAACATGATTATGAATCATTGTACGATATTTACCGCCAGCCAGTGGTGGATCTAGGATTTTGAGTGAGCACGGGCGATCGTTGATTATTAACCATTAATGGAGATAATGAAAACCAATATGTGAATTGAAATTACTTGTATCATAGTTCCAATTGTAAGTGTAGATGTACGTTATCTACCAGTCTAATAATATTAATTGAGTAAGAATTTCAAGTTTGAAAGATTGGTCAAATTACTTACTTTCTTGATTCGATTTATTAATAATTTCAGTCTAGCAAAAAAAAAAGGAGACTATTTAATAGTTTTAAAGATGAAAATAATCTTCTTGTTGAATGTGTGAAGAAACATTTTTGTCAATGCTAAGGATGGCAAAATGGCTCGCTGCTTAGGCCGTCCGTGGCTCGGCTCGAAAAAATTCGAGCCAAGCCAGCTCGAGGCTTGGAACCACCAAGTCGAGGTTCGGACCGGCCCATATGAGTCGAGCCTATTAAATTTTTTTTGATAACAACAGGAAAAAAAAGAAAGACAGATGTCTGCAAGTGCAAATAGCTTGACAACTGCCTGCAGGCAGTTGTCTCTAGTCGCAAGTACAATTCACGAGATTGTTAATATTTGTAAAAATTTTCAAAATTTGAATTTGAAATTCAAATGTAGTTAAAACGGATATATTTTTTTGGCTATAAATACGCGAAAAAATTTTACAACTTCATATCAATTTATTTCAATATATCTCCAATTTCTTTACTCAATATTCAGTATTTTAGTGTCCAATTTCTTTATTCTAATCTTCAATTTAGACATTTAGTTGAGTTCTAATTTTAATTTTAATCTCTAATTTCTTTACTCAGTCTTATTCAATTTCTTTTACTCTAACATTCAATATTGTTTACTATAATAGCGATAAATGGATTTTACCAATGATGAGATTATTCAGTTTAAAGGTAGTTCGAGTACTCCATCAAGCTACGATACAGCTCAAAATGTTCCAATTGATTTGGAAGATACCGAAAATAAGGAAGTACTTGAGATTAAAATGTAAAAAGAAGAATCCACGGATTATTGGCAACATATGAAACGTAAAAAAGTTGGGGTTCAAAATGGAGTTGATATTTGGAAAGTATGTTGCAATTATCGTGGTAAAGAACTTAGATGGAAGCCCGGTTCAAGCACAATGTATTTAAATAGGCACATATTAAGAAGTTGCAAAGCGAAACCAGTCGGTCATGATCCAAAACAGACCGAACTAGTGTTTACTAGTTCTGGTTCTACTATTTCCACTTTTGTATATTCACATGAAAGATTTTGTGAAGGAATGGCTGTATATGTAGCTGCAGTAGATATGCCACTTACGATGATAGAGTCAGTACACTTCACTCGTTTTGTGCAGAATTATCTCCAACCCATGTATAATCTTTTATTGTAGAAATACTCTTCATTCAGATAGTATAAAGTTAAATAACAGAAGAAAACAAACTACTATTGAAAGTCTAAAAACTTTTAATAGTGTTATATCATTTACCCCTGATTTATAGATCAGTGTTAATAAAAAAATATTATATTGCTATTACAGCTCATTATATTGATCACCTATGGATTATGCATAAAAGGGTTATTACATTCAGATAAATAGAATATTCTCATAATATCACTAACATATACATGATTTTAAAAGATATTATATAAGAATATGGTATGCAAGAAAAGGGTCGAAGTTTCACTTTTGATGATACTACTGTGAACAAAGTTGTCGAAAAATTTACTAATGATTTGAACCCTACATTTGGAATTCTATTTTTTCATCAATGTTGTGCATGTCACATTATTAATTTGATTGTAAAAGATAGATTGGAACACATAAAATTATCTTTAGATAAAATTCGACAGGCAATCAAATTTTTTTACTATATCACCAGCAAGAAAGCAAGCATGTTTATAGGTTGCATGCAAAGTATGGCTTACAAGAGAAATCATTTGTCATTTATGTGAAACATAGATGAAACTTTACATATCTTATGTTACACTCGTGTGAAAATTATGATTTCAATATATTATAATGGTAGGCATACATATGGATCTTGAACATAATTTGGAAGATTGGGAATGGTCTATGCATTTTATGTGAAGAAATTCTTAACATCTTTTTTCGATACCACAAAGGAATGTAGCCGTGTTTATTACCCTACATTTTCACTAGTTTTACAACACTTTTTCTACATTTCACAAACATAGGAATTTGCTAATTTTTGTTGCTGTAGTTTATTCTATGGAGTTAAAATTTTGTAAATATTGGAAAGAGTTACCCACTTTATTTTCATTAGCTTTGGTGATGGACCATCGACTTAATTTAACTAGCACAAAAGCTACTCTAAAGGGAATTTCAAATCTCATGAATGTAGAATTATCATATGTGCTTTAGAATCTATGTTATGTTAAATGTATAACTATTACGCTGAAAAATGAGGTCAGTGTAGTTCTACTTCCCAAGTTTTTTTTTCAAGAAATATTTCAATAAATACAGATAATTTATGAAATTATTTAGAGATCAATACTAGTATTTCCTAATTTAGTTCTAGTTTATCAATATCTAGAGTAATGGCTATCAGTGGTACAAATCTTGAAATTCTCTCTGAGTTAGCTAGGTATATGTGTGTGGACGTTTGTAGTATGTTACAACCATAAGAATTATAGTAATTTAGCAATTTATCATGGTGGAGATATAACAAAAGACAATATCCAATTATATCAAAAATTGCTCACGGTCTACTAATACCTCTGCATTTAGTTTAGATAGTCGAGTTTCATGTGACGAACGATCGAGGCTAAAAGAAGATATACTGTAGGATTTAATATGCTTGAAGGACTATGAATATGCGGAATTATGTCTTCAAGAACAACTTCACAGTATAATGGCTGAATAGTCGCAGCAGGTTCAAAGTTAATATATTGTAAGTATTTAAATTGATTAGTTTCAAAAAATAAATAATTTTTTAAATTTTTTTTTTCAAGAAAAATTGTACACGAAATATTTTATTCGTGTACAAGTTTAACTCCACCTATGATGATTGTAGCCAGTCTCAAGCCTGAATAAAGTAGGAGGTTTTAACTTTTATTTAATTTATAGTAAAACCCAAGCCGGCCCGGCCCACTAAGGCTCGAGCCGAAAGCTCGAGTCAAGTCTCAATTTTTTGATCGAGCTTTTGCTCAACTTGACTCAACTTGGGCTAAAAAAAGCTCGAACCTTTTTTGTTAAAGCCGAGCCCGAGCTTCATGTTTCGGCTCGTAGCTCGGCTCATTCACATGGCTAGTGAATGCTCATCCGAACTGCTAAATTTTTGTACCGATTAAAGAGTCTCCAATGACAAGATTAAAACCAAAAAAAAAATGGCTTTAATAAAAGTCAAATGTCAATTTAATTTTCTTTTCGTTATTCTTTCATGTTTCAAAACATAGTTATCATATCCGATTCAATCGTTGACGCGGATAAATTATAGGGTCATCGAGCTAGTGGTTTAATCGCCGAGTCATTGAAATGTAGAATTTTAATTTAAAAAATTAAAATGAAGAGAAAATATATCAATTATTTGCTAAAACTGATCATATATATTTTTGTTACATTAAGCATTGCCATCAACTAAATGTCATAGTGTTCAAGCTTCCAATAATTCCAAAGGAATGCACATGTTTGAATCTCCATTGTTGCACTTTTCTAATAAAACTAAACTTTTTATAATAGTGAAAATATTAAAACAAAACATACACGATTGATCTTGCAGAGAGTCGAACGCAAGACCAACATGTACTTGATAGGAGCTCCAACCAATTGATCTACCAGAATTGTTTGAGAACAAATAAAATTATAGATATATATAACAAAATATATGTACATTGATACAAAAAATTTTAATATCAACGGATCTAGTACGAGCGGTCGCTAAAGCTCGTCGGTTGCTGGATCCGCCAGTGGAGTAAGTGCTTGAAGGCTTTTATGGAAGATAATTTGTATAAGAACGTTAATCCAAGTTTGAATCAAGCAAACGAAACTTGAAAAAAAGGAACTAAAGAGAAAAATTATAAAAACTTCGTTAGATCTTAGATTTTGGATATAAGGGAATCAATTTGATATTTGTAATATGTTTTCAATGGTTTGAAACCCTTCAAAACGACACAAAAATTCAAAACCCAACGAGTAACTTTTTGTACCGAACAGTCGCCCAGTACAAAATTGCCACCCAGTTAAAAAAAATGGCCACTTAATTGCAACACAAGACTGGGCGATCGCATGCGATTTTTTGGTCTTCACTATTTTTTGTTCTCATTTTGTTTTAGCTTGTTTTTCTCATGTTTAACCACTTCCATCACTTCCAAAATCACTCCTCATTGTTTATTTGAACATCGATTATGAGGCAAGAATGAGTTTCCATCTGATCTTCAATGCAATACCTTGATAGCTAAAAATATTTTTGAGTGGACTATACCTACTCCAACAAAACAATGATTTCACTAGAAATTGCAAACATAGAAAACTTAAAGCATAATATTAGTTAAGGATTCATCAATTAGCTATATATATCCATGAAATTCGATACATAATGAAGAATCAACAAATGACGATACAGAATTGCAATGGAAACATGATTGCTAGTGCTCTAATGATGAAGAGTTGAATGTTCTTATTGAATATTCAGAGTGTTCGAAGACAAGTGTCACAAATTCAACATGGCAATAGCATTTGAGACTTGGCCATCTAAATTTTCATAGTCTAAACCTCTTAGTGAAGAGAAATATGTTGAAAGGCCTACCACTATATTTATCATCTAAATCAACTCTGTGAAAGTTGTTCCTATACAAAGAAATCGGAAGGCTTTCCAAAACTAATCCAGTTTATGAGCCTCAATGCTACTTGAATTAGTGCATACGAATTTTGGGGATCTATCAAGCCAGCATCATTTGGCAAAATTTATTTCTTCAGGTTATTTATTAATTACTTTTCTCTTGAAGCATAGTATTTATTAATTACTTTTCTCTTGAAGCATAGGTCTATTTCATAGAACAAATTCTAATGCATTTTAGGGTTTCAAGAATTTCAAAATAATGGTGGAAAATCAAATTGGTCACAAGATGAAAGTCTTATAGTCAAATTGCTGGTAAATATATTGGCGACTCATTCAAAAAAATTCTGAAGATCATGGTATTCATCATGCTTTGACTGTTCATATGTCTCCTCAACAAAATGGTAGTGGTAATGAAGAATAGAACTATCATGAATGGCTCGAAGTAAGTAAGTTGAAGACTAAGAAGATGCCAAAAAAGTTCAGGCTTAGGCTGCTTAGTGTACTATGTATTCGTTGAATCGTTGTCCAATCAAAATGTGCAAAATATGACTCCTCAAAAGCATGGAGTAGACTAAAGCCAAGTGTATTACACCTACGGGTTTTCGTAGCATTGCTTTCACTCATGTTCTGTAAAGGATCAAACTAGAAGAAAAGAGAGAAATATATCTTGATTGGCTATGATTCAAGATCAAAATGCTATAAGATCTACAACATATTGAATGAGAAGGTGGCCATTAGTAGATAATGAGTTCAATGAAGAAGGAATTTAGGATTGACAAAATCGGCAACATAAAAAGTATAATTTCTTCCTTTTTGATGATGATGATGAACTAGAAGTCATCTTGGTTCTAGGTGAGGTTGGCAGATAGTGGAGGCAATGCGGTACCAGAAATAATCGTGCCCACCAAGTATCGTGAGTATAGTGAGTTATTTTTTTAACGCTTTACTGATATGCTATTTTACTCTTAAACCTTTGTTCTAACTTAGTATTTTATGAAGTTGTAGTCAATTGCTTCAAACTCGAACCAAAAAAATGGGTCATAACTCGAGCCATCTATGAATTGCTCATTGAGAAGAAGTCCTTCAAAACTATTGCAGTGAAGCGATCCCTTTTGGTAACACATTCTCTAATGGTCACCAAGGATAAGCAGCCTCGACATTCGTGTGTGCTTTGCCTTATAATTTTTTAACAAATGTTAACGCTTCATCTTTATTTCAGAGCAACATGAGAAGAAAGAATATGTGAAATGGGGAAAAGGTCGGATGAAATAGCCCTGACTATTTTAGAAATACTTCCCGCTGAGGTCCAGGTGATTATGAGAGTTCATTGCAAATTTTAGACTAACAAGTATTCTTTGTATGTTAATATTTGTGACTCAGTTGATATGATTGAGGCTGGCTTGCTTACAAGGCTTCTTCTTAATACCCAAATAGACATAAGGAATTTTTCCAAAAGCAACCTGATGTGGAGGCTGAGACATACACTGCAGATGAATTCATAGAAGCTTTCAAGGTAAGGCATGCTAAGGCGAAGTCGAGGGTGAGACTCCTTACAAATGAAAATGAGGAATTAAATAAGGAGGTTCACCTCTGCAAAGCTAAGGTAAATGCCATGATGAAGCAAGTTGAGAACTCAACAACTTGCAGAAGATAGCTTTGTCATCCTTCTAGGAGGCAAACAAGGAGAAGGAAGAGTTGAAGTCCCAAGTAGATGAGCTAACTGCTAAGGTTTCTAGTCTAACGCAACAGTTTAGGTGCCAGGAAAGGCAGCTATTAACAAGTACTTGGAGCATTTCCATGAAACGGTTAGTATAACGACCTCGATTTGTACTGGAGGAAGGATGCATATGACAAAGTCCTTAAAAGGATGGCTGAGTCACACCCTTAAGTCTACTTGACTACGATAAAGGGTGAGTTTTTCTCAACAGAGCTATAGCCCCTGTAGATGATGCTGTTGAAGACTCAGTGGAAGACTTAGATGAAGGCTAGTTGCAACATCAACAGGACGATGCCACCTTACAAAGTTAGGTTATTCTTTCCTATGTTTTGCTTTGTACTTCTGGGGCACTTCGCCTCTAGTAACGAATTGATTTTCAATATATAAAGTGTCTATTGTCTTATGCAACTGTTGTTTCACTTTTCTTAGTTTGTGCAAGTGTTGGTGCCTCGACGAACTATACACACTGATATCCTAAAACTTTGAATCTAAACTAATTGATAATTAATAACTTGTACAAACCCTTTAAATCAAAGTGACGAGTTGGCGTGGCGTAGTTCAAGATAACTTAGGCACATATCCTTTCAACTAGTCGATTCTTTCGATAATTCTCCATATGGGTTTGTCAAAATTAACTTGAGCATCTTAAACTATTTTCTAAGTTCAAAAAGTTCGTCATCAATGTATAATCTGAACTTGCTCTTGAATAATGATGTGAAGTTCATTGTCCAGTCTGTTCGTCCTGCTTATTAAAAATAATGTGAATTTTTTTGTTAGAGAATTTTTATAGGATCATTTAAATTTCTTTTAATAAAAGGGTGGCACTTATATGCAAAGACTTCATCCATGATGTTTGACCCATCCATAGAAGGGGTTTGACTTGTATGTTTCAAGGTTGGCCCCATAAGCATGCTTTATACCTTTCCTTTCGAGCTGGATGTCATTATTTTCAAAGGGGGTGGCTCTTTGGTACAAAGACTTCCTCTATGATGTTTGACCTATCCATGGAAGGGATTCGCCTAGTAGGTTTCATGGGCTTTCCTTCCAAGGCAGACGTCATTATTTGCAAAAAGGGTGGCTTTTTGGTGCAAAGACTTCCTCCATGATATTTGACCCATCCATTAAAGAGGTTTAAGTTTCAAATTTGGCCCTATAAGGGTACTTTATAGCTTTCCTTTTGAGGTGGATGACATTCTTTGCAAAGAGGTTGACACTTCTATAGAAAGACTTTCTCCATTATGTTTAACCCATCCATGGAAAGGGTTCGTCTTGTAGGTTTCAAGGTTGGTCCCATAAGGGTGCTTCATACATTTCTTTTGTAGGAAAATAACATTCTTTGAAAATGAGTGGCTCTTTCGTGTAAAGACTTGCTCCATGATGTTTGACCTATCAATGGAAGGGGTTTGAATAAGAATGAATTTTTAGATGTTAAAAAAAATTTTTGTATTATAATTACATAAGCTCGGAAAGAACATCTAGCCAGATAGATGGGCCACGTTCACTGGCAGTACATTCTCAGATACTCAACATTCCAATGATTGGGTTGTGCATTTTCATCCAAATCTTCAATCCTATACGTGTCGGACTTAGCTCCTCTGAGGTATGGCTCTTTAGAGTATAGGAAAAATCTTCTCAATATAAGGTCTCCCACTTTGAAATGACCTATTTTCACCCCCACGTTGTAGTATCAATCCATTTCCCTCAGTTCTTCAAGGTAGTCTATCTCACACTTCTTCAATTCATCATTAGACATCTCGTTAACATGCAAGCGTCGAGGCGAAGATAACCTTACCTCAGCGAGGTTCATAGTCTCAGTACTATATGCTATAGAAAATGGGGTCTTTCTTGCTATGGTTCGTCTTATGGTACAAATTACCATAGTACCTAGGAGAGCTCGTCCACTCTAGCCCCTTTCCACGCATCAAGCTTTTTTTTAAAGGTATGCTTGATGGTTTTATTAACTGTTTCCACTTGGCCATTTGTCTGATGGAGATGGGATGATGAGAATTTTTTTATTCCTAACTCTTCACAAAAATCTCTGACCTTTTTGTTGTTAAATTCTCTCCCATTGTCTGATACAAGCAAATGGAGAATTTCAAACCGACAAATGATGTTCTTCCAAATGAACTTGGAAATGTTGTCCTCCGTGATTTTAGCCAAAGGTTCAGCTTCAACCCCATTTGGTGAAGTAATCAATAGCAACAATGACATAGCTAGCACTATTATTTCCCTTGGATAAGGGCCTTATGCTTCAATACCCTATTTAGTAAATGGCCAGGGGCTCAAAACCACAGTTAGTTCTTAAGTGGGTTGCCTCTAAATTGTGAAGAAATGTTAGCATTTATTGCACTTCTTCATAAATTGAAGTGCATCATTCTTCAAGATTGGCCAGTAGTACCCTAGCCTCAGTACCTTATGTGCAAGGGTTGGCTCTCATGTATAATTGTTATAAAATCCTTTACAAATTTTACGAAGGATAAAATTGGATTCTTCACCACCAACACATTGGAGAAAAGGCAAAAAACCTCTTTTTTACACCACATCATCTTATAGCACAAAATGTATAGATCTTCTCCTAATTTTATGGGACTCTTCCTTGTCCTTTGGCATGACCCAATCCTTGAGAAATGCTACAATTGGTTGTCTCCAAGATAGGTCCCTTCAATCCACATGACCTCTCCTTCTTCGGAAATTGAAAGTTTAGTGAGGTGTTCAATTGGAACCACCTTGAACATCACAGAATCCTTTCCACTAGCCAACTTTGATAAGGAATCGGCACGATGGGATTTGAGCTAGTTCAAACTTTTCAAAGGTAGGAGATCCATAATTCGTTTGAGGTATGTTGCCATACTCTTGTCCCGATAATGAAATTTCCATTTACCTGGCTCACTACCAATTGTGAATCACTATTAATCATCAGCATCTTGACTTGCATTTCCCTATATAATCTGAAGCTGACCAATAATACCTCATACTCAATTGCACTGTTAGAGGCCTTGAATCCCAATCTTACTGTACAATTAAGCTTGTGGCCTTCCGGATTGACCAAAACCAATTCAAACCCTACACTCGTTTTCCCTGAAGAGCTATCAACATACAAGTTCCATGTGGAGGGTTCCATTAGCTCCATTGTCATCTCTATGTTTGGGGCATTGGCAAGTTCTGCTATGAAATCTACAAGTGCTTATCCTTTAACAAAACCCTTTAGCTTATAAATAATATCAAATTCACTTAGGTCCATAGCCCATTTCATCAATCCTCCTAAAGCATCGGGTTATTGAAACAAATGCTTTAGTGGGAAATTAGTCAACATCTATATGCTATGGGCTTGGAAATATGACTGTAACTTTTTAGAAGCTGTAACCTAGAAAAAGGCGAGCTTATCTATGTTAGTGTAATGAGTTTGGTGATAAAAGGGCCTTGCTCACATAATAAATAGGCAGTTGTAAGTTATCTTCTTCCCTAATAAAACAGAGCTCACGACCTCAACAGAAATTACCAAATACAGCTGCAATGGTTTTCCTAACTTAGGCTTTGAAAGGACAAGGGCATATCCCAAATAATTCTTCAACCCTTGAAAAGGCTTTTCACACTCCTCGTTCCACTGGAACCTTTTTCCCCCCCTTAAAAACTTTGAAGAATAGAAGAAATTTATTAGTACCTTTGGAAACGAACCTGCTCAAGGCTATCAAGGCTTTAATCCTTTTAGGGTTAGCTTCTATGCCTCTCTAGTTGATCATTCAGCCTAGGAACGTTTCAGAGCAACACCAAAGACACATTTGGGGAGATTTAACCTCATTCTTTATCTTCTTATTATTTGAAAAGCTGCATCGAAGTGCTTTTCGTAGTCCACAGTTTTGAGGCTCTTCACCAACATGTCGTCAACACAAACTTCAATAGTTTTGCTAATGAGGTAGCGAACTTTCTATTAACAAGCCTTTGATAGGTTGCCCCAAAAATTCTTTAGGCCAAACGACATCATTTTGTAACAGTAAAGGCCTTTACATGTATTGAAAGAGGTATTTACCTCCTCTGCAAAGTGAATGGAGATTTGATTATATCCTGAATAGATATCCATAAAGGTCAGTAACTAATGTCCCACTGTGGAATCCACAAGTTGATCTATCCTTGGAAGCAAAAAATTGTCCTTGGGTCAAGCTTGTTTAAGGTTGGAGAAATCTATGCATGCCTTCCACTCGCCATTGTACATGGAGATCTACTTGGGATATATGGTCTCTCTGATAAACCAATTAGATATCAATTTTTTCACTTCTTCCTTCATGGCATTGTACCTTTCCAGATTAAAGCACTCATCTTCTGCCTCATGGGCAAATTTTGGATCAATTTTGAAGTAGTGGCAACTGACCTTGTGGTCAATGCCTACCATGTCTTCATGCCTCCAAGCAAATATATCCAATTTTTTAGTATAAAGCTTTTGAGCTTCTACTTATCTTCTAGATTTAACTCATTGTTTTGTCCCATGCCTCTGCCCTTTAAGCTATTTGGTTGTCTTTGAACATCATATCCAACCTCTTCATATGCCAAAGAAGGTAAAATATTTAAAGTAGTAGTAGCTAATGTCTACTTGTGATGATGGTATGCCTTGCCTGGATCTATTGTTGGTTCACCAAATGTAAAATAGGGCCTCATCTCTACTTTGAGGGGGTTTAAGTCCAATGGAGGTTCGATTGTGATGGTCTCTCAATTCTTCATTAATAATTTCGCTTATCATCATTTCCACCAAGGTATCATAAGCGACTTGTTCACAATAAGTCATGTCATCAGTAAAACGATCCAATAGCTCTTCAAGGTTTCGTCTGCATTTGCCTCATATCTCGTGGATGATGGATAGATGTCTCCCCATCCTTACTAGATAGATATTTATTTAAGAAGGCCTTTTTGATGTCCACCGAACTCCTGATGCTCCCAGCTGGTATACAACTATACCATATTACAATGATTGTAATGTTAAAAGCTCTACACTTTTGCGTAGGTGAGGCTCCCCTCAAGCTCATGTGGGTCTTGTAGTTAAGAAATTTTTGGATTGGCCTTTCCTGCATACTTTGTTTTGCTGGATTACCATTTCCTTTATACTTGGAATTTTTTATGGTACAAAGTGGTTAGGGACATGGGCATTCTTCAAGTCTTGCGAAAATGGAAGTATGTCATCATCGTCATCATCCAGTTTGAAAGACCTAAATGGACTATCCTAATCTTCTTCCTCCGCCTGATATTGGGATAGCTATGATGTTCCAACTTGGTTTCTCAAATTTACAGCGTTTCTCTCTCGCGTATTTCTAGGTGAAAAAACTTCTTACGGCCCATGACTTTGCATATACTCCTGATGATATTTGTTGTTATAGTGTGGATTTACACAGATGGCATCAATCTGTTGACCTCAATTTTTGTACCTCTAACGTGGCCAACAGATTCCAAGGCCTCACGTATCCACGTAAGCCTTATTTTTACATACTAGAACAAACCATTAGTCACATGTATCTACCTTTTTCGGTGGTAGAGTTGGTCGTGTGCACTCCGATAGTTAAGGAGTTGAAGTATTAAGTATTTAAATGTGGAGGATGCTTTAGATGCTAGCCTTCTATATAAAAAAGTTGGTCAACCATCGAAGAATTAGTGATAGCAAAAAGAGCAAAGCTGTATATTGAGATTCTAAACTTACATTACATTTGGAATGACACATTGTGTGAGCTTTTATAGTAGAATAAAATGGATATTGGCCTTAGGATGAATGTGTACGTGGCCTCATCCACACTGTTGGGGCCTCTGTCAATAGTATCAATCAATCAATCATAAGCATTTAACTCGAGGATCATTTTGTTGACCTTAAGTCTCTTAGACTTGACCAGATTGGCTGAATAACGCAGTGGCAGCAATGAATTATCACATCTGTAATTACCCAAAATTTTAATATTAAATCGTTATTAAAAGTTTCATTTAAATAAATCATGCAATAATATAAAATTATGTAACGTTAATTTGCTCACAGTTATATAGAATAATTCCATATTCTAAAAAAAATCAAGGAGTTTTCTACTCCATAACTTATTCATTTCATAATCAAATAAATATTTCAAACATTATAATATGAAATTTTTTTGTTCCACCAATATTAAATAAATATATGGAACAAAAACATAACCATATAAAACATGTTCCAAACCAATCCACATAATAATAAAACTAAAGCAAATACTGAAAATAAAATCTAAAGTCACGTTACATGGATTTTATTTATTAAGTCCAACGAATCCAAGCACAACGACAGCACCTTATTACCTGCCATCCAACAACCCATTTTAATCTGTGAGAGGTAGGAAAGAAGGGTGAGTATATGGGAATACTTAGTAAAACACAAATATTCTGTACAATCGTGAATAAAAATATTAAATCATACGTCAAAAATATCATATCATCATATCATATCTTTAGAAACCGGTAAGAGCTCAAGAAATATCATATATTTGGTTTTGGATGGCCATAACAAACATATCATAACTTTTACTAGCATAATATTTATGAACAAGAAGAAATAAATTAAATGGGATAAATAACTTGTACCTTGTAATTCTACCTCGCTTGATGAATCAAATTTTGAAAGAAAGAGAACATGTTTTCAATTTTTATTTTCTGCCTACTATTGCAGTTGTGTGTGTATGTATATTCTCATATGAGAATAAAGGGGTAAATACATATTATTTAAGTTAAAAAAGGACAATTGAATTTTTGGTAGAATAGAGTTACATAGAGCTGTGTGCTACCATGCAAAGGTCACTATCAAGAATATTCCACTTCATCATTATCTCATCCAACGAAAAAACAAAACCACCTTATCTCTATCTCACTCTACATGTGGCCACTACCCATTTAAAGCCAATATTAATTTATCAAAACAAATTAATAAAAATTTCTTTAAACTTCAATAACTTAGGCTTCACTTATCCGAATGAACTTTATCTTGAGCTTAATATACATAATTAATTATGAGTTATCCAACGAGCACCATATTGATATACTTTTCATCGCTTTAACAATATCTAAATATTCAGCCCAAAATTTGAACATATATCTTAGTTCCGTAATTTTTCAAAATAATAAAAATATAGCATGTAGAACAATTAAATTATATTCTGTGAATATTTTTTCTTGGGTTTTACAATCTCCCCTTCTTAAAATATTTTCGTACTCAAAAATTTACCTTAGCTAATCGAAGAGTTCTGGATACTTGGTTTTTAGCTCATCTTTTTTCTCCTAAGTGGACTCGTCGAGTCATGATTTCGCCATTTAACTTTGACTAGGGAAACCTCTCTATTTCTTAATTGGTGTAATATTCTATCCAAAACCATTGTTGGGAGTTCTTCATATGACAAGTCTTTTTGTAACTCTAATGTTTGAAAATTCACTATATGTTTAGGATCTCAATACATTATCGTACCACCTGGATCTACAACATACTGGGTAGAGTGTGCTCTTCCAATATCTCGTTTCTTATACTTTCATCCTTTGCTACACACAATCTTCTTTTAAAAGTCAGTGCTTTATTTGCAAATACTTCAAATCCCATTCGTTTGTTTATATCAACCTCTGCCTTAATCTTTTGCAGAAATGGATCCTTATCCAGTGCTTCATTGATTCGATCCCGAAGAGTAGATTGAATCATAAATGCTTTTATTCTCGTTGTAGTCTGAGTTGGCGGCGTGATGACTTCCAATATCAGTTTTTCAAAGTCCTTTATCATGTATTTCGGAGATCTCGATAATTTTCCTACTGCCAGGACGTGCAGCATACGGGGTGGAATGAGCCGCTTCCAATATCTCGTTTCTTATACTTTCATCCTTAGGTATACACAATCTTCCTTTAAAATTCAGTGCTTTATCTGTAGATATTTCAAATCCTATATGTTTGTTTGTACCAACCTCTACCTTAATCTTCTACAGAAATGGATCCTTATTATGTGCTTCCTTCATTAGATCCCAAAACGTAGGTTGAATCATAAACTCTCTTATTCTCATGTATTTTGAGTTGGCGATGTGATGACTTCTAATCTCAGTTTTTCAAAGTATTTTATCAAGTGTTCCAGTACCGTGGATAAAGCTAATAACTATGTTCATGTCTTCCTGCTTAAAGCATCTGCGACTACGTTAACCTTACCCAAAATGGTAAAAAATTGTATAGTCATAATCTTTTACTAACTCTAACCATCTTCTGTTTCTCATATTCAGTTCCTTCTGTGTGAAGAAGTATTCAGACTCTTGTGGTCCGTATAGATTTCACACTTTCCTTCATACTAATAGTGACGGCATATCTTTAAGCATGAACTACTACTGCAAGCTCCAAGTCATGCATTAGATAGTTCTTTTCATATTACCTTAAATGTCTCGAGAAATAAGCAATCAGCTTTCCATTTTGCATCAGAACATAGCCCAAACCCTGCTTGGAGACGTTGCTATAAATTACAAACACATCCAAACATTCATGTATCGTCAATATAGGAGCCAAAAACATTTTCACACTTTTCCGTTCACCGAAACTTCACTCCCTTTCTAGTCAACTAAGTCATCGGACCTGCTATTTTTGAGAAACTCGTAATAAATCTCCAATAATAGCTAGCCAACCCTAAGAAATTGCGAACTTTACCAACACTAGTCAGTGTAGACCAATTAGTTAGTGCTTCCAATTTTATTGGGTTTACCTCAATTCTTTGGGCGATAACCACGTGACCAAGGAAACCTACTCGATCGAGCCAAAATTCGCATTTCTTGAATTCGACATATAATTCCTCATTTCTCTAAGTTTCAAACACTACTCAGAGTTGTTCTTCATGTTGTTTCTTATCTTTGGAGTACACAATCATGTCGTCAATAAATACTATAACGAACCGGTCCAAGTACTGATGAGATACTCAATTCATGAGATCCATAAATACAACTGGAGCATTACTTAAACCAAAAGGAATGACAGTGAATTCATAATGTCCATAACGAATCCTAAAAGAAGCTTTCAGTATATTGCTTACCTTGAACTTCAGCTGGTGATATCCTGATCTTAAGTCGACCTTCGAAAACATCATTGTACCCTTTAGTTGGTTGAATAAATCTTCTATTCTTGGCAGCAGGTATCTATTTTTGATAGTCAAATGGTTCAATTCTCGATACTCATTACACATCCACATACTCCCATCCTTCTTTTTCATAAAAAGTATTGGAGCACCCCAAGGAGATACATAGGATTGAATAAAACATTTTTCCAATAACTCTTCGAACTGTAACTTCAATTCTTGAAGTTCTTTCGGTGCCATTCGGTACGGGGCCTTAGACACCGGTGCCGCTCTGGGAACCAAGTCAATTGTAAATTTCACTTGCCTATCTGGTGAAATGCCTAGTAGATCTTCTGGGAATACATTTGTAAAATCTTGCACAAAGTTGATATCATTAACGATTGTTTCTGTATGTTTGGAACCGATGATATTACCTATGAATCCCTGGCATGACTCCTTGATCAGCATCTTCTCCATTTGTGGAGCTGGTACCAAGTGAGGTAGATACTTGAATTTTGTTCCAAAGAAACAAAACTATTTCTCCCCAAGTCTATGAAATAAAACTTCTTCTTGTAACATCGAATGGTCATATGGTTGAGTCCTAACCAGTCCATGCTAAAATAACGTTGAAATCTTTCATCTCCAAAAGGTGTAAGTCTACCTGTAGTATTTTCCCATCAATCTCTAACTTTATAGCTGTAGTCATCTTATTTGTGCAAAGATTTTTTTTCCTAAATGAATACTAACCTCTAATTCATTATTTGTTTAAACACATGAAAAGTTAGACCTAACGACGAAGGATGTAGAGATAAAAGAATTTGTAGCCCTAGAATTATAAAGTACGTAAGCAGGTGCATTAGATAATAATAGAATACCTATTTCGTAATTATAATGTTCGATTTAGTGACAGATGATGCAAAATTAAGAACATAAATAGGTACTACAAATAATAATAAAATAAATGCTATCACATTCGGATCCTACTCCACCTTATGTTGATTTAGTGCAAAAACTCGAGTCTTTCCTTTATTGTTCTTGTCTTGATCATCATCATTCTTATTTAGAGGCTCGGTACAATTTAAAGCAATATATCCCGACTTACTACAGTAAAAATACATGTTTTTCCGAAGCAAGCATTCACCTTTGTGGAGTTTATTACACTTAGGACAAGGTGAAATATTCTCACTCATCCCACCAATACGAACTCCTTTGCTTGGTCTTTTGTTCTGCCAGTTACGTATCTCTTTACTCTGATCATTCTAGTTTCTTTTTCCCAATGACTCCTGTAATTGGAAATAGCATGAGCCCTCTCTAGCATTTCAGGATATGAAGTTTATATCATAATCATCCAATCTCTGGGTGTAGTCCATTTTCGAATCTCCTAATCTTCTTAAAATTTGTATCTACTAAGTGCGGGGTATAACTTGAGAGTTGCTCAAATTGCCTCTTGTAATCAGTAAGCAACATGTCCTCATGTCTAAGCTATAGAAACTCTAATTTTTTAAAGTCTCTGAAAGCCTATCGGAAATACTTTGCCATCACCTTGTCCTTAAACTGTTCCCAAGTCAGGTTATGTTGCTGCTCTTCAATCCTAGTGCATGAGACAGACTCTTACCACTGACTGGATGCTCCAACAAACATAAACTTTACGCATAGTACTTTCTGTGCATCCGTATAAGCAATGTGTCAAAAGATGGGTTCGAAGCCTCTATTTCACTCTACAACAGCCAGTGGGTCAGAACCTCCGCCAAAAGTAGGAGGCTTATACTTACGAAACTATTCAACCACTGAGACAGCTCTGAGGACAAACAGAGGTACATTTTGCTGTGGAAGTGTTTGATTCTACCTGCTCAACTCTTGTACCGCTCGCAATAAATCACGTATCAAATTCATGTGTGTAGGTGGTGCCATTTCCCTAAAAATTAATATTAAGTCACTTGTCACATACCAGTACTAAATCTAACATGTTATACCTATATAATCATGATTTTAGCGGGGAAAAAAATGCGCATCTTTAAATTTAAAAGTAAGAAATTTAAAATATTTAAGTTATACAAAAAGTTTGAATAAATTCTTCTTCTTACCCCTTTACATACCTTAGATTCATCTGAGGTGGTTGATGGTTCATCGTTGAGTGCCAAAGATCATTTGCATTCTTATATATTAAGAACTTTAAAAAAATTACATTATTAATAATTTTTACGAAAATTATTAATTATTAACCAACATAAATTTACATATAAGAATTTACTACATGCAACGATTAAATAGAAAAATTAATATTTATTATCACATTCTCTCTTTATCATATATATATATTTCACATTTTTTATGGTGATAAAAATATATTATATAATGCACATGGACCCATGTTAAATAACATAAAATAATGGCACTGTTCATGGGAACAGTGACACATCCTCTCTTTCTTCTTATTCTATTTCTTTTCAAAAAAAAAAAAAAAATCCCTATATCTATCACCATCATTGTCACATGAATAGTGACAGCACTGTTCACCTTTTTTTTTTGTCCAAAATAGAAAATTTAAACCTAGGCTTTGATACCAAACTATAACGACCCAAATTTTTAATAATCAAATCGATACTAAAAGTTTCGTTTAACAAAAAAAATCATGCAAAAATATAAAATTATGTAACATTAGTTTACTCACAGCTATATAGAATAATTTCATATTCTAAAAAATCGAGGAACTTTCTATGCCATATCTTATTCATTTCGTAATTAAATAAATATTTCAAATATCATAACATGAAATTTTTGGTTCCAACAATATTAAATAAACATACAGGAAAAAAAAACATAACCATATAAAACATGTTTCAAACTCTAAATAACCAATCCACATAATAATAAAACTAAAGCAAATACTGAAAATAAAATCTACAGTCACGTGATATCTGATTTAATTTATTAAGTCAAATGAATCCAAGTACAACAATTGCACCTCATCGCCCGCCATCCAACGACCCGTTGTAATCTATTAGAGGTAGGAAAAATAGCGAGTATATGAAAATACTCAATAGGACAAGAATATTTTGTGTGATCCCTAATAAAAATATTAAATTATGCGTAAAAAAATCATACCATTATATCATATCTTTAAAAACGGTAGGAGCTCAATAAATATCATATCTTTGGTACCGGATGACCATAACAAACATATCAAAACATAATTTTCGTTAGCATAATATTTATCAACATGAGGAAATAAATTAAATGGGACAAACCACTTGTAGCTCGTAATTCTACATCGCTTGATCAATCAAATTTTGAAAGAAAGAGAAAACATGTTTCCAATCTTTATTTTTTTTCCCTACTACTACAGTCGTGTACATATGTATATTCTAATATGAGAATAAAGAGGTAAATGTGTAGTTTGTAATTAAGAAAAGGACAATTGAATTTTTGCTAGAATAGAGTTACATAGATCCGTGTGCCACCATGCAAAGGTCACTATCAAGAATATTCTACTTTAACATTATCTCATCCAACAAAAAAATAAAACCACCTTATCTCTATCTCACTCTACATGTGGCTCCTACTCATTTAAACCCAATACTTAATTTATCAAAACCAATTAATAACAATTTCATTGAACTTCAATAAATTAGGTTTTGCTTATTTGAATTAACTTTATCTCGAGTCTAATATACATGATTAATTATGAAATATCAAACCAGCACCATATTGATATACTTTTTATCGCTTTAATAATATCTAAATATTTAGCCCATAATTTGAAGTTAATACATATATGACTTTAGTCCCTTAACTTTTGAAAATAATAAAAATATAGCATGTAAAATAATTAAATTATATTCTATGAATTTTTTTCTTTGGCTTTACAGCATCAATCACTTACTAAAGATTCCATAAAAGATCTCTTGCTAGACCCCTTGCAGCCTCTCCCCATCATGAGTATTCGGTTCTCCATATAAAATCGACTCCACCAAATGGGTTCACTTTCCCATATTGGTTCGACTTCTTTACACCGGTTCGGCCAAACGCTTCTTTGGAAGGTGTGACATGGATTGCAGGCCCAGGTTCACCTGCTATGTAGGATTCTATGAAGCATCGTGAAATTAGGCATAACAATTTCTTTGATAATATGCACATAATTGTATTTCCATTTTCCGTTTGTTGTGATTTAGATCATAGGAAATATTTGGATTGACTGGTCCATGACGAGGTAATTATTTTTTACTATTCTTGAATTTTATGTAAAGAATATATTGTTTCCTTATCTAGTCATGATTTGTGCTGTTAAGAAAGTTTCACAATATGATATGTTCTTGGTTTGGAAAAAATAGCCTAGAAACATCATTTGCTTGGTACACAAAATATATTTATTGGTTCTTGGTGAAATTTTTTTTTTTATTATATATTGTGATCTTTGTATTATAGAATGTTTTAACTAAAATCCCTTATTTTGACTCCATTTTAACGAGTTTTTAAGGAAAATGTATTTTTGAATAGTGATTTTTTGGAGAATTGTGGTTATAAAATAAGGAAATTTTTTTGGTTTACATGTACTATTATTTTATTAAAGAATGTGTAATTGAAAATAAAAAATAGAAAGATACATCAAATTAAAATAGAGCCCAAACAGGGGTTAAAAGGTATGTTCATAGTAAGGCAATAATTCAAGATTCATTCTTTATCTTATAATTTTACATATTTATAAATATTTAATATATATTATTTTGTAATAGACGTGCATGTTCCTTCATTGGAAGAGTCGGGTTTGGTACTTTACAGTTTCAAGACCTCAAGGCGTATATATACACAGGTCAACATTCTTTGTAGGCATCCAACATTAGCAAAAACAGCTAGATTGTAGGCTAGATTCTTAGAGTGGTTTCATCTTTCTTAATGGGTTTTTTTCCTTAAAGTTCCCTCGCACTCACAGTTTGAATACTTCAAGGTAGAGTTTCTTCTCGATCCTAAGAAATTTGGTTATCTAAACACTTACTAGGAATCATGATTTTTGTGTTGTGGCCAGTTTGGTGTCCCTATGGGATTTGCTAGTGACAAAGATTCCACCTGAGGATCATGACGTAATGGACGGGAAAATCCATAAGAAAGGCGGATTATGATAGGTGTTCGTGAAATTCCGTAAGTATACGGATCGTGACAAGTAAAAAAGTAGATTTATTAAATCCGAATATAGTCCCACAGACACTACTATCTACTATAAATTTTTAAACTAACATAACTTCAATATAAATTAAAATAGTAACTAATGATCAAATCAAGTTTGTTTTCAAAGCGAAATACTATTAAATAAATAACAAACTTAAATTAAACAGGAGATAAAATTATGTGATTGGTTAGTTAGGATTTTCGATTTCACTTAGGTTATTTATCATATATCTAATTCCAATTTAATCAGTCATCTTTCATACGTGTCAACGATCGAATTAATCTATTATACCTAGTGATCTCTTTCAAGTAACACTTATTCTATTCATATACCCGAACTTACTATATCTCCATGTAAATCCACACACATATGATCTCATTTATCTATAGTAATTCAACAAAGATCGCACAACTTATAATTATCTCTTGATTTCTTATAATGTTTATGTCAATTATTGCATGAGCTAGAAAAATATATCACCTCTCGGTCTCAATATTATCCCTAAATCAATTACTTGTTGCGCAAATAATTAAAGCATTAAACACACAATAATTAATTCATAAGTATTGAAATGGCATGAAAAACTTAAAATTAAATATATAATAAAAACCTAAGTTACATCATCCATCCTAACAAAAAAATATTTAGCCACTCATAACGTTGAAATTAAACAAGTAAAGTGGAAAAATATCCCCAAAAATTGACGAAAAGTGAGAATTTCTGGTATTTCTTCCCAAAACTGTCGGCCTTCTATACGTGTGTGTATAATATTTCAGCTTCAGTTTTCTTTTCTCTTCCGAGATTTCAGCCGTAATTGTTGACTATTTCTTCTCCTCTTTCCCTTGTGTTGTATGTATATATATTAATAACTATTGTAACATTTTCCTTTGTTTCAACATAAGCTGCCCACTATGTTGAATAAACTTAATTTCAATAATGGCTCCGGCTCTCTTCGTCCGCCGTCACTATATATATATATATATATACACACACACACACACAACCTAAATTTGGTCCATTTAAAAATTCAATTTTAGGCCCAAAAATATTTCAACTCCAAATTAAATTCATTCTTCTCTACAAGCCCAACAACTTTCATAATGCAAGTTAATCATTGAAATAAATTTATTTGTCCAGCCCATACCAAATTAGTTCTCGTACTTTGTATTTTTGCCATTTTCCCGTTATTTCGTATTTTTTCTTCAATTCTTCATGAAATATAAAGTCTTACCTACAAAATATAATTTAACATAAATTAGGCAGAATTTAATTCAAAAGACAATAAAATATTATGATTTAGTGCCACATTAAGTGTATAAACTACACTTATCATACCCCCAAACTTGAATTTTTGTTTGTCCTCAAACAAAATTGAAACCTAATACAAACACACAAACATGCACTGCTAATTTCCTAATTGATGCATAGTCAATCAAACAAAATAAAAAGATTTAGCTAGTTAGCATAGCCTTTTAACTCAGGATTGAAATCATAATATTAAATCCAATCACAACTTCAAAATCACAATACAAAAATTAAAATCTATTTTTCCAATGTAAAATCGACGTGTGTGTGTGTGTGAAGAATTAAACATAGCATTATGAATTTATAAGCTGTTTCAATTTCCAACCCTCAATGGTCAAATATATTCTTTCATCACTCTTACGATTCACACACCCCCAAACTTATTATCTTCGCTATTTTCAAGTGTGTAAACTAAGGTTGAATTTTATATTATCCTCACATCTATAATTTAGGTAAATCTCACTAGTTATTAGTCAATATGTCAATAAACAAGAATTCTTCATAGTTTGATTGCTTTAATATCTAGGACTTAACTAGGCTAATAATCTCTTATCAAAAGTCAACTTTTCCCAAATAAGTGTTTGAGACATAATCAATGCATTTGGTGCGTCTTCTGTTTCATACACCTGCTTTTTCTGAGTTTATTTTTTTTTCAACTTTTTTTTTCTTTATTTGAAGCATCTCACCCTTAATCTTTCTAAATGACCCATGTAACAAACTTTTGGTCGATAACTCCCAAGTCGATGACCATATGGCACCAGGTTTTAGAGACCCTTGAAGGCTTAATTGCTCGAGTCATAAAGGCTACGAAGAGAAATTTTCAGATAAAATAATACTTTTTCTTTTGCCTTGATTAGTGCAATGTCACTCATTAAACACCAATTTAAGAAAAACAACTCTAACTTGAGATTTTCACCCAATTTCATCCTATTAACCTTAAACAATCCACACAAGATTTTTTCACACATGGAATCTTTATTTATCTCAATATCTTCCCACAACAGTGAAATCCCCCAAACTATTCTAAATTTGGTCCAAAGATGTAAAATTTTGTGCTTTTGGGTTTAGCATCTATGGTCCACTATTTCAACATATCCAATTATGAATTAACTTATCCATACACAATGCTTAACTTAATTCAAGTGCTCAATATATATCAAATTTCACATGAAAATACAAAAATTAATCTAAGTATGCAACTTATTCACCATTCATAGATCAATTTATGATTTTATACATTCATCATTGCCAGCCAGACCAAATAACTCAAACAAACACACAAAAAGAAAATATTTTTAAAATTTTTGAAAATTTTCAACTTTTTTAAATCACACAAAAACACATAAAAATGAAAACTTTTTTTTCATCCCAAAACTTAAACCAGACATTGTCCTC
>CAIGRB010013519.1:4055-30094 GCA_903798255.1 Fraxinus quadrangulata
TATATTTGTAGAAATTAAAATCAGAATGCATGAACACAACACAAAATATAATGACAACACAACCAAAAGTAAAAAAAATGAAAAATTGAACAAATATGAGGCATGCATAAATCAATTTCACTCAATGGTATAGAATAAGCATGCAACAAAATTACCGAATCAGTGAGGTACACAAACACCAATAGGCATCCAAAGAAATTCAAATCTTAGACCATCTAATGGTTTAGTAAATAAGTCAGCTAATTGGTTCTCAGTAGAAATGTACTCAAGTGTTACAACACAAGTCTCTACAATATCTCGAATAAAAGATGTCGTATGTCAATATGTTTGGTTCGAGAGTGTTGAATAGGATTCTTGGAAATATTAATAGCACTAGTGTTATCACAAAACAAAGTCATAGTACCATGTTCAATACCATAATCACTCAACATCTGCTTCATCCAAAGAAGTTGAGTGCAGCAACTTCCTGCTACAATATATTCGACCTCTGCCATGGACAATGAGTTATAAATTTGTTTCTTACTCATCCAAGTAACAAGATTGGCTCCAATGTAAAAATAGCCTCTAGAAGTTCTTTTTCTATCATTGGCATTACATGTCCAATCGGCATCGGAATAGCTAGCAAGGTCAAAAGTAGCATCCTGGGAGTACAGAATCCTAAAATCAACGGTATCATTTACATATCTAATGTTATGTCGCACGACGCTCAGGTGGGATTCCTTGGGATCAACCTGAAACCATGTACTAACCCCTACACTAAAAGCTATGTCAAGTTGACTAACCGTGAGATAATGTAAACTACCTATCATACTTTTGTATAGTGTCTAATTAACATTCTTACCTGTAGAATCATGACCTAACTTAACACTGGAGCTCATGGGGTTCTAGTGTATTTCTTGCTATCTAGACCAAAATTCTTGACAAGATTTTTTGCATATTTTGAATGAGATATGAACAGCCCATTATCAGTTTGTTTAACTTGGAGCCCTAAAAAGTAATTTAATTATCCAATCATACTCGTCTCAAATTCTTGCTTCATACATTCAGCAAAAACATGAGCATGAGAATCAATATGAAAACTAAAGAAAATGTCATCGAGGTAAATATGAGCTATCGTGATGGTTTCTTCAATATGTTTGATGAATAAAGTTCTATCTGTACCACATCTCGAAAAACCATATTCCATGAGATATGCAGTAAGTCTATCATACCAAGCTCTAGGGGCTTGTTTAAGACCGTATAAGGCTTTATTCAACTTATAAACATAATGTGGATACTTAGAATCAACAAAGCCTTGTGGTTGTTCAACATAGGCTTCCTCCTGAAGTATTTCATTTGATATAGCACTCTTAACATCCATTTGATATAATTTTAAACCTAAAGTATAGGCAACAGCTAGAAGACTTCTAATGGATTCAAGCCTAGCTAACGGGGTAAATGTTTCATCGAAATCAACTCTTTCGACCTGAGTATATCCTTGGGCTACTAACCTAGCCTTATTTCTAGTTATAGTACCTTGATAATCGATTTTATTCTTAAATATCACTTTGGCAACTAACATATCCTTATTTCTAGTTATTGTTCCTTGATCATAAGTTTTATTCTTAAATATCCACTTTATACCTATAACATTACAATCATCAGGCCTAGGAATGAAATCCTAAACTTTGTTTCTCACAAACTGGTTTAGCTCTTCATGCATCGTATTAACCCAACATTCATCCCTAAGAGCTTCTTCTACATTCTTAGGCTCAATTTGAGATACATAACTAGCATATGTCAGATTGTTCAACACCTTCTTACCGAGTCTCGTTCCTTCATCCAAATCCTCTATAATATTCACTTTAGGATGATTCGTCTTAACGCGAGACAAAGGTTCTTTAGGAGGTTCAGTTTTATCATCAGATGTGGATTTCTTATTAGGAATATCTAAACCATTAGAAGTACATGGGGAATTGCAAACGGGAGTTTCTTTAGGTTCAGTTACCATGACAGGATCAACACTCATATGGTGTCATATCTGTTCTAGGTCTAAGATAAACCCAGTTAACGATGTGACACGTAGTGTTGATGGCTTCCCCCTAGAAATGCATAGCTAGATCCTTACCATGAAGCATGACTCTTGCCATTTCTTGAAGCACACGAGTTTTCCTCTCAACTCCCCACTCTATTGTGGAGTGATTGGCGAGGAGAACTCATGTTGGATTCCCTCCTCCAAGCAAAAGTTCTCAAGATTAGAGTTTTCAAACTCTTTTCCATGATCACTACGAATTCATGATATGGTAAAATCTTTCTCATTTCTAAGCCTCTTGTACAATGAGATGATAAGACCAAACACTTCAATTTTATCTCTCAGCAACTCAATCCATGTATATCGAGAAAAATTGTCAACCACAACCAAGATGTACCGTTTACCACCAAGACTTCGGTCCTAGATGGTCCCATCAAGTCCTTATCGAGTAATTCAAGCGGCTTGCTTGTCAAAATCTTAGAAGTTTGTTTATGAGGAACTCTAAGCTGTTTACCTTGTTGACACAGGCCACATACAGTGGTATCAATATTTTCAAGTTTAGGTAAGCCACTTACAAGTTCCTTCTGGCGAGTTTAGACAAACTTTTATAGTTTATATGACCAAGCCATTGTTGCCACAGTTCGATTACATCAATCTTGACACTATTGCACACGTAGTTGGAATTATGGAGAACTCTATAATAATTATTTGAAATTCTTATACCTTTTAGGACAACATTACCAGTAGAATCATACACGGTACACCATTTTTGGACAAAACTAACCTCGAAATTAGTATCACATATTTGACTAATTCTTAACAAGTTAGACTTTAACCCTTTCACATAAAGCACATATGAGATAGCAGGTAGTTCAGATATAGTAAATACACATTTACCAAGTATGGGTACAGTAGCCCCATCTCCAAAAGTAACAACACCGCTATTCCAATCATCTAGAGAAGAAAATAAGGCCTTGTCACCACACATATGTCTAGAACAAGCAATGTCAAGATACCACGTAGAAATATTTTGAGCCTTAAGTGCAACGTGGGCAACAAAACAGTTCATCTATCATCTAACCTAGAAAAATCACTCTTCTTAACCCAAACCTTCTCAGTAGTAGAAGTGATTCTAGTTAACTAAGTCAATATCTCAGTTAAGTGGCTAACCTGATTGGCGAGGAAGTTAACTTCTAGTCGCGAGTTTACAACACCTAGGTCTTGTATGTCTCTAAGCTCCACAATGGTGATAGGTGGGAATAAACTTAGATTCAAACCTGTTCGGCGGTTGTTACCGATAAGTAGGACAATTGGCCCTACATTGTCTAGTAGGTCTCGATCCTAAGTCATTTTTGTCCTTTAATTCAGGATAAACAATTTCCCTAGCTTTGTTAGTGGGTAGAACGAACGTGGTCTTAGATGTACTCGCAGTAGGATTACCATTATGAACGTAACCCAGACCATGCCCATCTCCAACAGGTTTGTTCATCCCCAACAGATTATCAAGTTTCTGTGAACCACTCATGAAGGATTGGAGTTTAGTATTGGATTTCTCAAGATGACTTGTTAATGATTCAATTGTGGCTTCCAAATTTTCATTAACAAGCTTCAACTCACTCAGTCTTTTGGTAAAGTCGTGAAGGCTACCTATGAGTATCTCTCTCTCTCAAGTTCGTTTACCTTTTTTCAGAACATATTTATTAATCTTTTTAATCTTAAGACTCCTCAAATAGTTCACGATAAGATTCGTGAATATCAGGTTCATCCTCAAATTTCTCACTCTCTTTATCACTTTCAACATTATCAATTTCCTTATCAGATTATATTGTACCTATTGATGTGAAGGTCGTGAAATTTTGTTCATCCTCACCACCAGATGTATCACTCTGAGCACTCGAGTATGATTCATCATCACTCAAGGTCACTGTTAAATCCTTACGTCTACCTCTATTTGAACTCTTTTTCAAGTTAGAACATTCATTCCTATAGTGACTGTAACCCTGACACTCATGGCATCTAACAGATTAGATTTTTTTTTAGCAGTCCTAGAGTCACTCTCTTTACGATTATCTTTCACGAATTTACTAGGGAATTCATTTTTCCATTCTTGAGGCTTTCTCCTAATCCTCTTCACTTACTGAAATTTTTTAACGAAATAGGTTATTTCGTCGTTCATAAGTGTCTCGGCATTAGAAGACTCACTCTCTTCTTCTCTAATAGTGTTCATGGCTATAGACATAACCTTTTTATGTTGAGAGATGGTGAGTTCATATTTTTGAAGGGATCCTACAAGTTCTTCTATCTTAACTGTATCTAAATCCTTACTTTCTTCAATAGCGATGACTTTAGGTCTAAACCTTTCAGGTAAGGATCTAAGGACTTTTTTGATGATCTTGGACCCAGGGATCCTTTCACCTAGGTTAAAGCTTGAGTTAACTATGTCATTTAGCTTCACATAGAATTCATCGAACGATTCATCGTCCTTCATTCTAATTTCTTCAAACCTAGATGTTAACATCTGTAGTTTAGAATTTTTAACAGTTTTAGTTCCCTCATGTATGGTTTCTAAGATGTCCCAAACTTATTTAGCAGTCTCATACATTGAAACTCTCCTAAATACTTCAGCAGACACAGCCATGAAGAAGGCATGTAATGCTTTCTATTCGAGTTACATTCATCTAAGTTAGCTTTAGTCCATAATGAAATATTAGTCGGTGTAACTACACCAGCAACAGTAGTTGAAGGTAGAGTCCACCCAGTTTGAACGCTCATTCAGTTACGTTCATCCAAAGCTTTAAGGAAGACTCTCATTCGAACTTTCCAATAAGCATAGTTGCTTCCATCGAAAAATAAAGTTATAGAAAATGACTGACTTATCTAGATTTTATTATGGGTCAGGAATCGAAATAAGGCTCTAATACCAATTGATATTATGTAGTTCTACCCTAACAACACCTAGAGGAGGGTGAATAGGTGATAATGCGGAATTAAAATTTATAATTAATAGCAGAAAGTCACTAATTAATTATCTCTAGATGATTAATCACACAATCCGATTATCCTATGTTTGAATATCGTAGAATATAATAACATTAAATAAAACAATGAATAATGCATGGTATGATCACAAAGAAACCCCAACTGGTTAAAAACTCCATGCACTTTACCAGTCAACAATCACTATAAATGATTTATAACTTACAGTATACCAGACTAGATGACTACACTTACTATCTAATCTTCTGTCTGTAATTCCAACAGTTCTCCTGGATTATGTGCTCTTACATCAACTTTCGGCTGCAGTTTCCAAAGCTCTCCTGGATTGCGCTCTCCTGCAGCAAGTCCAAACTTTGTGAAATCGTCTATCTCCTATTGATTCACGAAGAACACTGCGTTCTTCAACGACTAGAACTCCAGTCACCTTTCCTTGATCTTCAGAACTCTGACAGATATAGAGGAAGCAATATTTTGGTATTTGGATTTTGGATATGATGTTTTTCTCACCGCCAAGAACAATTACCGAGGAATAATGAAGGTTGAATAAGAGAATATGAAAAGTCAAGTGTTTGCTCAATGATCATTCTTCAAAATCACGTTCTGTGGCATTCAAGTATTTATATGTAGGTTAGAGAATGAATGGGCCGGACAAAAAGTCTTTAAAAATGAATTAAAAATTTCCCGAATGACACTGTTGCTCGAGCGAAGGGCTAACGACAGGTTGTCGCTTGAACGAAGGTGAGCAATAGTCGAGCGATGAAGTTTCTATTTTTGATGCTCGAGCTAAGCCTTAGCGACAGTCTAGTGAAAATCCATGCCTTTTTTCGTTCTTTTCCATTCTAGAACCCTAGACCTAAAATATCATAACTTACACTAATTGCACACTACTCATTGACTTTTAACAACATATCAACTCTAGACCTTTTTATTCATAGAATAGCCAATTACTTTAAATACCTAACACCAAGTATCCTCTTTCAAACTCACTAAACATTTTTCATCATTTTCAAAATCGATATTTTTGATATAATATTTGCTTTGGCTTCATATATAAACAATGCCTCTTTAAATATATCATTAATGAGACATTTAGAAGAATCAAAATTAATATGATTGTCTTTATCACATAATTGATTAATACTAACCAAATTATGTTTGGGGTTATCTACCAATAATATATTTTAAATGGAAGGAGAGAGCTGATTACCAGTGTTTCCAATTCTCATGATTTTTCCCTTTGCATTGTCTCAAATATGACATGACCTCCATCATTCTTTTTGAAATTCGATAGTAAATATCTATCTCCGGTCATGTGCTTTGAGCACCCGCTATTCAAGAACTATTTGCTTGTCATCTTCTTCGGTACCTACCATAACAATTCAAATTTTGATATTTAGTACCCACACAAGCTTGGGTCCTTAGTAGTTAGTTTTAGTGGATCTTCGAGTTGACTCTGTTTTACTTTCAAAGTGTAGCTTTTTTTTGTTAGATAATTGTAGACAATATATCCATCCTTATTGCAAAAACAACAAGTAATTTTTGAAGGAATTGTATTTGAGGCTTTGACAGATAAATTTTTGAGAGATTTTTATTTTTAAAATGGTTTATATCTAATGACTCTTTTGTCAAAAACACATTTTTGATTACCGAGCATTAAATCAAAATTATCCTTCCCTTGATTGAATTTATAAATAATTTTTCTTAAGTCTTCAACCTTTTATTTCAAAGAACAATTTTCTTTATACAATAAATCATAATCAACATTTTCTTTTTTAGTTTCTAAAATTTTCTCCATTTCCTTTTTTAATAGTTTATGTTTCTTTTTAAGAATAGAATGACTAAGAGCGACTTTTTCAAATTCTTCCAAAATTTCATCATAGGAGGAAGATAAATCATCATATGAAAATTTTGCAATAGAATTTACCTCATCATTGATTGCCATGAAGCATATGTTGGTGATCTCTTCTTAGCTTTCATTTTTATTGTGATAGTCATCGTCACTTTCATCCCATGTTACTTGGAGTGTCTTTTTCGTGAAATTTTTCTTTTTGCTTGGACATCCGGTTCTCCTGTGACCGGGTTTGTCACAATCATAATAAATAATTTTTTTCCTTATTCCATTGCTCTTTTCCTCTTTCTTTTGAAATTTTCAATTGTTTGAAAACCTCTCCATTTTTTGACAGAAGCACAAGATCATCAAGCTCTTCATCACTCATGTGTTCACTTGTAGTTCCCTCTTCAATTGTCAATTTGAGAGCAATTTGATGCTTAGGAGGCTCTTTTGATTCTTCTTTACTTTTCCTCATCTTCTTCTTGGTTTCAGTGTTATTTAGCTTGTATGTCATCAATGTTCCATAGAATTCCTCCAAAAGATAAGAGTTGATATTTTTTGTGTTCTCTATCAATATTCTTAATGATCTCCAATCCTCCGATAGTGACCTAAACATTTTGCTTACAAGCTTACCATTAGTAAATTTACGATCAAAGCCCTTGAGGCCATTAACAATATCGATGAAGCGAGTAATCATGTCAAACAATAGGTTCATCTTGTTTCATGAAGAAAATTTCAAATTCTTTGACCAAGAGATTAATCTTAGTTTCTTTTACCTTACTAGTACCAACATGAGTGACTTCTAAAATATGTCATATATCATATATGGAGTCTCATGTGCTAATACGATTAAACTCATTTCTTTATAAAGCACAATAAAGTAAATTTTTGGCTCTAGCATTCATGGACAATTTTCTTTTATCATCTTCATCATATTCCTCTCTAGGTTTTGGAATAGATTGATCGGGTTTTTCATCAATTTGAAAAACCTTGGTAGGCACATAAGGATCATATTCAATGACTTCCCAAATATTATAATCTATTAATTGAATGTAAATCATCATTCTAACTTTCTAATAATTATAATTTGTGTCATCAAAGAAGGGAGGTCGATTTGTGGAATGCCCCTCGAGATTTTGAAAATTGTTGTGGTTAGCCATTGCTCGAGATTGTAGAATCATAATTTAAAAATGAGAACATCGCTCTTATACCAATTGATAGCCCAAGAATAGCTAACCCAGATGGGGTGAATTTGTTTTTAAAACGTTTTTGAAAAATTAATCTAAAATCAAGCACGTAATAACTAGATAGATTAATTCAAATAATAAGTACGAATGTGAAAGCAATAATTAAAGAAAGATAGATGATGCAAACGATATAATTATGGGTTCGATCTAACGCAATGATCTACGTCATCCGTTACTAAGCTCTCCGGTACAAGTAAGGCCAATTTCACTATGTTGATTGACTTATAGTGCAATCCAACATTTACAATGGTCTTCAATGTTATAATGGATGGCAAGTAAGTTGGTATTTATAGCAGTTGAAAAAGGTCAAAAACTCTGTCGAACCAAACATCTGGTACTATTCCGGATGAGTGATTTAGTCGTTGCTCGTCAGAAGTCAAAACGGTCAAAAAATCAATCGTTGTGGATGAACAGGAAGTCTGGTTCACCATCCAGACGTCTGGATGGGCCGAATTTTTTCAGCTCCTCTCGTTTGTTTGTTTGTTTGTTTGTTTGAAATAGTGTAAGCTTATAAATGACCTTTTTACTTGATTTTTCAAGGTAACTGGTGCTAGAAGGTTTGAAAATTAAATTGAAATTATTACCTTTGAAAAATAAATTTTGTGCAAACTTTTTACGAAGTAGATTTTTCTCATACATAAAAGTTTGTTACTTGAGCTTCTAATGAGTCATTGCTAAGTATTAAAGTATTTTACCTTTACAAGTGAGATCGAACATCTAGTTCTAATATCTTCAATTGATTTAGTGTGAGTGTTCGATTTGTCTCCAATTATAAATGCTTGAATCCATCTTGAATTTTCTTGATTGTCAACTGCGAGTGTTTTAATAACAATTGTTTCATCTCCAATTTGACCAACATGTAACAATGAAGACTCGAATATGAATGTTAGAGATAAAATCACTTTGGTTGTTATAATTAAAATATAAGATCAACCATAGGTCACCACTTATAAACTGTATAAATGGAGTATTGTAGAGTACTCTTTATAGAACATCACCTATATGAGTGCGAAGTTGGCCAGTTTTATGATAATCTTACTTAAGCGAGTTTTCTAGTGCACTTTCAGAGTTAAGAAGGTCTAGGGCCGAAGTAATGAACATAATAGAAAACTAAAAATTCAATTTATTGTCTATGCTTACAATAACTGCCGACAGTTCAAAACGTTGGGTTCACTAATAAACCAGTAAGTCCGATAGATTTTTACTAAGGAAGATTCAAAGTTAAAGATGTTGATGCTGATACATTATATTTCAGTTGTAATCTTCTTGGTCTTCCTTATTCTAAGTTGACATCTTCTATTTATATGGGGGATTGTTGGGATTTAAGGGTTACATAAAGATTAGTGAATTGGAAAATTCTCCAATATGTGAGTCAATTGGATACGATTCTTTAAATGCAAAAGGTGCATAATAAAAATCTGTGACCTTTTGATAAGGTTCAATTTAGACCATCAATCTTGAAAATGTGTGATTTAAGGTTGAAATTATTTGCGCCGAAAGATGTGACCATACGAAGAAACATATGAAAATCTATATATAGAACCCTCCTAATTCCATTTTTTTCATTTCAAATCAATTCTATAATATTGATTTCTAATTCTTTATTTCTTCAAATCCTGTCAAAATAACTTTCATATTATTTTTGAGTTTTGTGTTCATTATTTAGTACTCAATATCTTCCATTCTAGAAGAGTATGATTAAGTGTTGGTTCTCCCGATAAAATTAATTTTTTGCTATATTAATTTTGAAAAAAAACGTTGCGTTTTGAGAGACAAACGTCCATTTGATCATGCTTGTACCAATGTAAGGGCGAAATCCATCTTAATGATATTTACATTCGCATACCTCTATTCATTTTATCTCCTTCGAATTTCTATATTTTCTATGTTTGAATAAATCATGATTTGCTCATTATGCAAGTAACATGGTTTCGTAAATCGTTACTCTATCCGTACTTGAATACAGGAGTTTTAGTTAAAGGAATGTAATTCATGCACCAATTTATCAAAAACTTTTTGTAATGAGATTTAACGAAGTAGAATCTTAAAAAATGTCAAATCAAATAATTTCTTTTATTCTAATATATGAATTAGAGAGTAATAAACAATTATAAAAAGAAAAAGAAAATTAAGATTGTACACAATGTACTGTAGAGTTCATTCTCTAACATATACAAAACAAGTCGTGATGTTTTGTGTTAGAATTAGGGTGCGATGAATTATATTTGGAATGTCATTTGGAATCATATTCAAAGTCTATGATAAACTCTAGTTGAAGTTATATTTTGAAGCGCAATTGGGAATTGGAATTTATATTGGACTTGAAGATGTCAAGATATAAACTAGGGAGAAATCTTCAATGCTTTTTCGCTAGCTGGCTGCTAGCCTACCGCTTGAGCAACGCCGTCAAAATTATGTATGGCGCCTGCTTGGCACTCGTTTGGGCCACGCCGCCCGCTTGGTGCTTGAGCTGCATCTTGTGATCAATTATTTCATATTGTGCCTATAATTTCATATTTTCTTCAATAAATAGGTATTAAAGCAATCTGATATCATCTTTGTTTTTAACAAATTGGTATCATAGCGAAATACTTGAAAATTCTTGGGAAATCGAGTTTTTGATCAAGTTAAGAACTCAACTTGATCTTTTGTGATGACAACAATGAAGTATGATATTTTTCTTTTGGATCGCAACACAAGATTTTGTTGTGGTAGGTAAAGATGGGAGAGTACTTGCTTAGATGGATTTGGACGACACTCTAACAAGATGCCCACAACTTGGACGTCAGATGAGAAACAACGGAGGGATCAAAAGGCCCTATCTCATATTCAACTCCATCTTTCAAATAATATTTTTAGAATGTTTTGAATGAGAAGTCAACTGCTGCATTATGGTCGAAATTAGAGTAATTATGCATGACGAATAGTCTAACTATCAAATTGTATCTAAAGTAGCGTCTATATTCTCATCGTATGAAAGAAGATGCATCCTTTGAAGATCGCCTAGCTGTTTTTAAAGAAATCGTCGTTGATTTGGATACCTTAGAGGTTAAATATAATGAAAAAAAATTGGGCTCGATTTTGTTGTATTCGTTACTCGCTTTCTATATGTCTTTTAGAGACACGATCTTAAATAGTCGTGATACTCTCACTATTGAAGAAGTCTATTGTGCTATATATTCAAATGAGAAGATGACACATCTTGTTAGATCTGAAGTTCATTGAAATGGTCTCGTTGTTGATGGTGGTCGTGCAAAGGACAAATTAAGATCTAACTTCAAATTTTGTAATTATTGCAAGAAGAATGGGCACTTGATAAATGATTGTTATAGGTTGCAGAATAAATAAAAATTGGCCGCAAATTAGCAATCAGAAACTTCAACAGAAGCCAGAATTGTAGAAAATTATCAAAGTAATGGAGAATTTCTACTTATTTCTGACTACGGCTCCAAACCTGACAATAATTGGATTTTTTATACAACTTGCACATTTCATATGTGTTTCAAATGGGTTTTATTTTCAACATATGAAATAGTTTCAAAAGTGTTGTGATAATGGGAAATAATACACTTTGTAAGATAGTTGTATTGACCAGGTTAGAGAATAAAGATGTTTGATGGGCTGGTTAGAACATTTGATGCAGTGAGAGTCATGTTTCAGATTTGAAGATAAATTTTATCTCCTTGAGTGCTCTTGATTCAAGAGAGTACAAATACCTTATTTAAGGTGGAGTCTTGAAGGTTAGTAAAGGAATCCATGCTTTGTTGAAGGGACATAGAAAATCCCAGGAATGTCTTACAGTGTCAAACAGAATTTTCAATCAATCAGCATATTTTAAGAACTCGGGTGGATTTGGAGCTAGATTATGTACTGTTACAATATAATTTGAGGTCTTATTTAAAAAATATATCTCAATTGAATTTAGAAGTTATGGGTAATATCGCTTTAACACTTTTATCGACGGTGTCATTATATTCAATTGCTAGTAACATACCCATTTTTATCATAAGCCTCCATATAATTACAATTCTATGGATTTAGTTGATAGTTTGAATGTGGTTAAGAGTGTTAATTCTAGCCAAAATCCGTCTTTTGATGCATTTAGTTGTGGTGTTCTGTTTTAAAGTTTTTTTGATAGAGAATTCCGTTTGTGTTTTTGTTGAAGAGTCGAATTATATTCCTTGTAGTGAAATTTGTCTCCAGTGAAGAGTCTTTCAAGTTTATTTATTGCAGTGAGATTCGTATCAAAGTGAAATTCATTAAAATTAGGATGTAACTCGAATTTTATTTGGAATCATATTCGAAGTTCATTTGACAAATTCTAGTTGAAATTCTATTTGAAAGCCCAATTGAAAATTAAAATTCGTATTGAACTTGAAGGGGTCAAGATATAGACCAAAAGAAATCTTCGATGCCTAGTTGGTCTCTAGCTTACCGCTCGAGCCGCTATCAAAATTCTATACCGAGAGCTTGCGCTTGCCTGACACTCCAGTGGTGCCATCATCGCCCGCATGGCACCCTCCTAGAGCTCAAGCGACGACTCGTCCAGCCCATGCATTCTCACGTTTTGACTCGTTTTTAGTATTCATTTCCATATATAACTCGGAAAACACTTCAAATTTTCAAAGAAATAAACATATATTAGTTATTTACCCATGATTAATTAGGTAAAAATTAAAACCTCGTCATCAATCATAAGCATTTCAAGTACCAATAAAGGATTAATAAATAGCACCCAACGCAATTCATTAAGTAAAAAATAAAATCTTACCAATAAAGGATTAATAAATAGCACCAAACGCAATTCATTAAGTAAAAAATAAAATCTTATTCATTAGTACGACCACATAGACTATTTGAGCATGGGGTATTATGCCAATTTGTTATTGGCTATAATGTACATATTGGAGTGGCTCACGCGCGACATGCCCAAACACGACATTATCTTTCAATCCTTTTGTGGCAATCTAGTATAGAGGTTATAGGGACAAAATACAGCTCTACAGCTATTATTGTTAATGACTACTGACTAATCAATCTATATACCACGCATGCATCTGCTGTTTGGTTCAAATAAAAGACGAAACTCAGATAATTATAATGATAAACCTCTAAAGAACCACATTTACTTTCGCCCCTCTGCTGCAGTTGTATTTTTCAGTATCTGCAACCAGAAATAAGGAGTTAGCACTGTTTTGGAGCATTGTTTTTAATGAACATAGGGGAACTAAGTCGAAGAGAAACTAGCAAGCAAATCATTGCATTTCTTCTTGTTACAATACTAGTCTAGTCGATCAAACTTGCTAAACTTGTATGTAACTATGGAAGAACGAATGAAATTGAAATTGAAATATTAGGTAGCTCACCTGTCTAAGCATTTGATTCTCATTTTGCAAAGTCGAAACCCTTTCTTCAAGTTCTGCATTCTTAGTTTCTAACTCTTTAACTCGACCCTCCAAATCAACCAAGTATGCCTTCTTCCTCTCCCTAGCTTGTTGTGCTGACACTCGGTTCCTCAACAACCTAACAACAAAAATAAACCACAAATGTCCCTCCCTTAGAGCAAAACTACTGTTGGGAGCAAAAACTCGATCAGAAATAATGTTTAGGGGAAAATCAGAAATGTAGCCGTTGGAATATTTGGCAGCTGGATTTTTTTCCTCATGTGGCAGTTGATATGTAAATTAGGGAATAAGCTACTTTGTCAATATTTTTGCCCACCTACTTGACAGTGGTGAAAGCACATGGATGGAAAACCGACTGTTTTTTAAACAGTCAAACGATAGAAGACCACTTGACGTTTTATCGAGAAAGATGGCAAAAAATTCTGGCAATGTAGCTTGGTTCGTATGTTAGAGTGCAAATTTGATTCCATTCCAGAGAGTTTATCACTATTTGGAAAAAGTAGAATAGAATCAGTCTTAAAGTGGGCACAATTATTTGTTACGTTACATACCGTTTTAGCCTCTTATTTTCTTTGTCCGCTGGGCTTCTACCTCTCTTCCTTTGCCCCCCACCTGGAGCCTGAACCGGACCGCTGCCGGAAACTATTGGACATCCGCCCATCTCCGGCACTCTTCTTATTTCATCATCACTCTCCATACCTTCATAAATTTTCAAAAAAATTACGGTTCTCTGATCGATAACAAAGTGACATCTCTGTCTCTCTATGCTCTGTGAACTATGACTCAGATTTGCAAATCTCATATTCTTCAAAATCTCCAAAACCCAAACATTAAACATAATGCACTCGTGAATTATTCAATTAGTTATCCGTTTAATAAAAGAGTTACAATGTTTTTTCCAGAAATTACAGGGCATGATTTGCAGCTAGCTGAAGAATTTAAAGCACAGTTAACAAAAAACAATAATTCAAATAAAATAATTCAATTTTTTAATAAAAGAAAGACAAAGAAAAGAGAGGAATAACAGTACAGGAACCTTCTTTGACTTCAACGTGAAGGGCAGAGCTGGAAGATCTCTCACTACTTGAAGGCAATGAACTGGCTGCAATAGAACTAGTACCTTGGTCTTGCATTTCCTTAAAAATAAAACCAATCTAAAAATAGAATGCAGAGAGAAAACCAAAATAATTTAGAGAGAGAGTTTTGAGATGGGATATTTTTAGCTGTCAGAAGGAAAGAAAAAATAATAGAAAGGGCGGGGTGTGAATAATACAGTGAATAAGAGAGAAGCGAAGTGGAGATGGCGCTGAAGATGACCGTTGGATTGTCATTGATCGGACGGCTTTGGGGTGAGAAGCGTGGAATTGTTATGAACCAAAAAGTGATGGTTTAATCAAAGGCAATGCGATGGGAGTCGTGGAGTAATTGGATTCGTTAGATTATATGTCATCTGATGACCAGGAGTTTTTGGAGTAGGTGCATGAATGTTGACCATCGAATTTAGGCTGCCTATCGAGAGTACGAAAGTTTTCAACTTTCACGATTCAAGGACTTTGTATCATGTATTGATAGAGAACTAATCTTCTGTTCATAATAGACAAAAGATATAATGTCTATTGTAGATGTGGCAACGAATGATATTGTGATATTTGTATTTTATGTTTTTGTACTTTATTTTCTATTGTTGTTTCCACATCTATGATGGACATTATAACCTCATGTTCACTAGGAGCAGAAAATCAATTTTTTGCATGGACATATTGGGCAATTAGTCACTATTGATTCTGGATTTCGGTTTACACACTAGTCATTCAAATCAATTTTTTTTTTTTTTTGAGGTAAATAATTAAATACCCTATTTGATATATCTTAAAATCTTGCAAAACGTTTAAGTCAAAGTAATAATTAATTTTAATGTCATATTTCATGGAATTCATAACTTTTCAACCATATATTTTATTGACTTCTATAAAAAAAATTATTAAAAATATGATGTTTAGCTATGTCAAATAGGGGCAAAAACAATTTAATTTGGAAGAGTCTCTTATACTATCTTAACAAAAACACTACATCAAGTTGAAGTCAACTTTCATGGATAATACTTCAAACAGGCCGTTCGAATATTTCACCCTTATTTGGTTTAAATAAAAATCAAATTTTTAGTATATTTCGATAAAAGTTGATGAAATATAGGGTTAAAAATTTATGAAAGTAATGAATTATATTAAATGTGTGATTGAAAACGAGTTTTGTAAAATGGGGACCTGATATGATCCGAGATAGGAAATCACTTGGTCGAGTTTTGAAGTCCAAATTGAAAAAGTTGACAAGATAAGGTTCAAGTTTCGTGAAGGGCTCGAGAACCGAAACGAGTTAGATTCAAGGTTTGGAGGATATTTGGAAAGAAAACAATTGGCGTGGATTAAAATGGGCATAACTCTTAACTCAGTTGTCAGATTTTTGCCCATGAATACAATTCGGAATCGTCACGAAATTCTGTGAAAGGTTTCGGGGGCTCATGGTACTTTTGGACTTGCGGTCGCACACAAACATACTAAGAACAAGTTGGCGAAATTTTCCTATTTTAGCGAGATTTCCTTATTAGTCTAGGATTCTATTTTATTTCCAACTTTGACAATATTCTATGACCTAATTACGTTTTATTAGGGTTTCTAGCATTAGTATAAATAGGAGATTTATTTCATTGTAAAACGAAGACTTTTGATAATGAACTAAGAATTTCTCTCTCCTTGTTCTTAATTGAACATGTATCGAACTTATCAAATATTGTTATATTTGTGACGTTCAACTCTTAGAACTTATCAAAGGATTAGGTACCTTTTGCGGTATTCAAAAATCGAGGTTCGTTGGTTTTGTAATCAAGAGGTCATTCAAACTTCGTTTTTGTTTGGTTGCTTGGTTCAATAATTTGCAGGTCGAGATTCTACCATTTACAACCTGAATTTGTACTTTCCCAACATTTTCAATTAATTTCGCGATTTCCACGAGTATCCCATTCCCGATTTCGCGTCATTTGGTATCAGAGTTTGGGCTCCAGATTCAAGTTCTATCTTTTCTTTTATTTTGAGTCTTTTGTTTTTGTTCTTCGTGTCCATCGTAAATTTTGAATGTTTGATCCAGAAAATTTCAAAAAAAAGAGTCAAAAGTTGTTTTTGGGCTATTCTAGCATCCAAATCAACTTATGTTTATTTCTTTAATCTCGTAGTCAATTTTCGAGTTTATAGAAAAAAATTACTGTTCAGCCGTACTGTTTCCGGAAAAAAAATTTATTTTTATTTATTTTGGAAATTATCAATTTTTCCTATTATCAATTCTAAATCCAAAATCTATTTCTAGTTAGTCCAATCCAAGATTCAAGAACCAATTTCTTGAATTTAAATATCACTCATCCAATTGTCCAATTCATTTTTTTTAGTCTTATTGATTACGCCTACGTAAAGAATGGATTATGATTGGGGATTTATTTTCCAAACTCGGTGTTTTGTGGGTAGTACGATATATAGTCTGGCTATTGATAAAGAGTACATGTCAGACTTGGCTAGTATCACGATAGTGGTAAAATTTTGATTACCTTTGCAACAACACCCTAGGCCTTATAGGATGACTTGGTTGAAGGAATGTGGGAAGGTAGATGTGACCAAGCGGGTTTTAATGAATGTCACCATTGGGAGATATAGTGATGCGGTTTGGTGTGATGCAGTGTCATTGAAATCTTTTCATATCTTGTTTGGGAGACCTTAGAGGTATGAGAGGAAGGTTGTTTATGATATGGGGAGGAACATGTATTGGTTTCTTCAGGACGGGAAAAAAATCACTCTGGCTGGCTTGACACTAGAACAATCCTTTGCAGACCGATGGAAGGTAAGATGTGAGGCAAAACGAGAAAAGCAAGGAGGGAGATGACCACACCTAAGGAGAACACTGAAGTTGAATTGCAGGAGGAGACCAGAAATAGAGAAGTTGAGATGGAGGATGGTGGATGGTGGATTGAAAAATGCAGTTGATATTGGGGAGAGTGAACCAATTAAAGAGGAGCATGAGCAGACTGATACAAAAATTGTAGAGATGTTTCAGCAAGAAAGTGGGCAAATAATGGCAGAATGTGTTGAGCAAATGGTTGAAAATATTGTGTAGAATGAAGAGCAGAGTTCCATTGTTAAGCATGATATGGTGGAGACGATGCATTATGAGTACGAGGACTCATATCTCATTGAGGGGGAAGCTGACAAATTCAACTGTGTTTTGCTTAATTTTTTCTTTCAGGTTGATCATTGTATGTGGGAGTTCATACAACAACATCCATGGCTGATTGTGTTTGTGGCTCAATACATCCTTACCTAAAAAATGGATGGGTACCGTGTATTTATCCTATGCCATATAAGGAAAAATTTTCCATTTGATCTAGGTGGTGCAGTGATGAATTGGGTAGTAGGCTGGTTATCCCCTACGCAATCACAAGGCACAAATTCGAGGACGAATCCTTTCGAAGAGATAGGGGATGATATGATCGGGGATAGGCAATCACTTGGTTGAGTTTTGGAGTCCAAATTGAAGAAGTTGACAAGCCAAGGTTCAAGTTTTGTGAAGGGCTTGAGAGCCGAAACGAGTTGGATTCGAGATTTGGAAGATGTCTGGAAAGAAAACGAGTGACATGGATTAAAATGGGTATAACTCTTAGGTCAGTTGTCGAATTGTTGCCCATGATGACAATTCAGAATCGTCACTAAATTCTGTACAAGGCTACATGGGCTCATGGTACTTTTGGGCTTCTAGTCGTACATAAACATGCCGAGAACAAGTTGGCGAAATTTTCCTATTTTCGCGAGATTTCCTTATTAGTCTAGGATTCTATTTTATTTCCAACTTTGACAATATTCTATGACCTAATTACATTTTATTAGGGTTTCTAGCATTAGTATAAATAGGAGATTTATTTCATTGTAAAATGAAGACTTTTGACATAATGAATTGAGAATTTCTCTCTCATTGTTCTTGATTGAACATGTATCGAACTTATCAAATATTGTTATATTTATGGCGTTCAACCCTTAGAACTTATCAAAGGATTAGACACCCTTTGTGACGTTCGCAAATCGAGATTCGTTGGTGTTGTAATCAAGAGGTCGTTCAAACTTCATTTTTGTTTGGTCACTTGGTTCAATAATTTGCGGGTCGAGATTCTACATTCTACAACATGAATTTGGACTTTCCCGACGTTTTCAATTAATTCCACGATTTCCACTTGTATCTCGTTCTCGATTTTGCATCAGGACCAACCAGGGGTTTCGTGATAGTCTTTGTTTTCTTTAAATACATTATGTCATATCCCGCTTAGTCGAAGTTTCAACTCTTCAAATATAGTTTCAAACTCGAAGCGCTATGTGTCTACTTTACATAAAGTGTGGGACCAACAATATTAATACAAACGAGGTGAGGCGTTATTCAAAAGATTTGACTTACACGCGATTGCAAATGCAAGGGAGTAAGATGGTGTGTATAGTCTTCAATCCTCTCTACTTGTGGCCCTATAAAAAGGGACCTCCACTTTAAAAATCTACAAAAGTACTAATCACACATTAAGCCTTTGTTTGATCCACATTATTTTCAAAATATATTTTTTTTCTCTCTTTTTTTCAATCACACATTTTTTTAATTAAATAATATTACACGCAAACCTATAAATTTTTCTTATTTTTTAATTATACATTCTCCATCAATCTATTATTTCAAAATGCATTATTAGCAAAAAAATAGGATGGTTCGACCAGGCGCTAAATGTTTAAGCAATTGACAATTTTCATCATCCACAAGCACAATTGTATCAACACTTGGAAATATTACGCCCTTGTTTAGGCTCCATTTTAATGAGGTTTTGAGAAAATGTATTTTTAAATAGTGATTTTTGAAGAATGTGTTGTTAAAAAAGAAGGAAAAATCTTGGACTTACGTGTAATATTATTTTATTTAAGAATGTATGGTTGAAAGAAGAAAGAGGAAAATATAATATTTAAATGGAGCTCAAACAATGGCTAAGTAAAATTTATTAATTCTTATGTTGAGGTGTTATTTAAACTAAAAACAATGTCAGCAAATTCCATATATTTTTAATAAAAGAAAATAAAAGAGTGATGGAAATGGAGTTCTGTGCACATGAAACAATAATCCCCTTTCCCCGTTTTCCTGTCATGGCAATGGAGAAAGGTCCATTCACCATATGGTGATGTAATTGTTGGCCTTAGTTATATCTAGTGTTAGAATTAGGGTGTGACCCAAATTATACTTGAAAATTTACTTGAGAATTCTAGTTGAAGTATATTTGGGAATTTAAGTTGAAGTTCAATTTGGGAGTTGGTAGTAGACTTGAAGAGGTCTTAAAAAATTCCAAGATGGAATAGAAAATGATTACATAAGACGGTTGCTCGCTTCACTCCCAAGAAACTCTCGAGCAAGCCCGAGCAGTGGTGATATCCAAGAAACTTTTAAATTCTATTTTTGGTATTTTTACTCCTATTTTATCCCAAATATTCTATTATTGGTTTTACCTGTTCACAAAAATATGTTCACTTTGTAAATCACCGCAAGTGCACGGTTCATTAACAAGTAGTAAAATGAATTTTAATTCCAAGTATCGTTTCCACGAGGATTTATTAGTTCTAATTATAATTACCTTGATCTTAACCGAAACAATAAAAATTGAGAATGTTTATTTTGATGAAATTATACCTAAATTAATGATATGTATGCAAGTATGAATGAATTAACTAACTAAATGCAAATGATGTTAAATGTAATTTGGAGTGTTCTCTAATATGTGGTGAATGTATTAGGATCACGAATCCCTATGTAATAATCTTCTTAAACCTAGTTTTACACTTTGACACACGGTTGAAATAATGAAGAATCAATGCTCATAAATTATTTAACAGTCTCTTTCGAGTAAAGTTAAACCTATTCAAATATGTAACCCAAATATATCTCAATGATGGATGCGAACATATAAAAATACATTAATGGATTTATGAACACTTAAAGATTCACATAAGGCATAGCGGTATATTTCTATCCCATATCGGACCCTATGATGATTCATATATGTTGAAAATATTTCCCTTCTTTCGAATGCATGAAATAAGCCACCAAACTCACACAATCATTGCGCATATAATTGTGGATAAAAAGAAAATAATATAAATTATTCAAATATCTCAAAACATGTTTTGATAATTAAGAAATAAGAATCAAATTACATAGTTCACCGATCTCCTAATATAGAATAAATTTAGCCTAGCATGGTAGGAAGAAGAAAATCAGAAAAATAATGAAGAAACGACATCACCCCGATAAATCTTGAATTGAATCTTCATGTTCTTGGAGTTGTTCTTCATGTTCCTCCTCTTTTTTACTCTCAAAAGTCTTCTAAAATCTCCCCCATTTTCTGGACGGCCCTAGGGTTTATATATGCATCACAAGATTTGTTTCCACAGGTGTTTCAATCAAAATAAGAAACTGGAGTTTTCGTCCCAGTTTTATACTATGCAACCACAAAGTTATGTTGAATTCAGTCGCATAGAACAATAAATTTGCTCATGAAATTCTCTGAAACCTTCTATGCGGTCGCAAGGAATTATAACTATGCAACCGCATAGCTATAATTTTTTCCGTCGGATAGCTTTCAGTATTTTGGTCGTAACTTTCTCTCCTGATATCCGATTGAGGTGATTCAAAATGCGTTGGTAAGCTAACTCACAGTTCTACAAATGTTCCAGAAATATACAGTTTCAAATTCGAAAGTTTCCTATGCCAAAAATGAATCTCAAAATAAGACTCAAAATCCGAAGGATAACTTTTTCGGCTGAAAGTTTATATGTGATAGTACTTCGTATTTCATTCCTTTGGCTTCTTTCCTCATCCAATTGATGCTCAACACTCTCAAATATTTATCGTGAGATTGAGACACCATTTCAATATTTACACTTGAGTCCTCTAACTTTGATTTTTACTTCATTTACCTCTTTTCGCTTGTTTTTCCGAATTTCCACCATGTTCATCGTTATTATCGTACAAAACACAATTTGTATAGAATTAAGCTATATTCCAATTTATTTCCAACAATAATCCATGTTTTGTGACCTAGATAAGTGTATAAAATGCACTTATCAACACCCCCAAACTTGAACTATTGTTTGTCCTCAAACAAAATTGTAACTTAATTCCACATAAAACATGGTTTAATAACCTACTGTGTCTCAGGATTGGAATCTAGCAAGGGACCACATGAACAACTATAGCCATGCAAAATCGCATCAATCTCTACGTGTTATATGCAAAACTTGACGTGTGTGTGTGAAAACTCATACTAGCATATCAGGATAATGGTTGACTCATACCCAACCCAATGTAGTCAAATTTTTTGTCCTCATTGCTCGAAAGATACACATTCCTCCAAACTTATTTTTTTCAGTCAATTATCTCGGGGTGTGTTCTAAGGCTGAACTCATTTATATCTATTTCTTTCCCTTTCTCAGTTCGGATGAATCATACTATCAATTTCACACTTTAATAACCAAAGGTTCTCCTATTTTTGATTTCTTCAACCCTTAAGATTAAATTGAGCTAGTTGCCTCGCATTAGAGATATAGTCTTATCAACCGAGTGTTTGGGGCTAATCAATACATTTCATACACAAGAGTACGTATGTAATTCATCAATAGATAGATAGATACCATTTTTTTTTCATTTTTTATATAACATCTTTCATTTGCTGTCTATATAACTCCTGTAGCGAGTTTTAGGCCGATAGCTCCCAAGTTAGATGACCATAGGGCACCAGGTTTTAAACCCTTGCAGGCTTGATCACTTAGTTATACAGGCTCGAACAGATGTCTTTGTTTATTCAATGATTAGTGCAATGCCCCTTTTCTTTTAGACACCCAGTTTCTAAAAATAAACCCTAACTTAAAACTTTCACCTCATGTTCATCTCATTGAGTTTAGACAATCTATAAATAATATCATGCATGGAACCCCTACTCATCTCAGTGCTCCCTTGTAACAGTTCAATCACATCTAAACCGTTCTAAAAATTGGTTATGGTTTAGCACAAGAAGAGTTTTTGGGGATTTTCTAAGTTCACCTATTTCTAAGTAATGAGTCAACTTGTTTGTCCAATTTGCAAACATGAGTGTCGTGCGCAAAGTAAATTAAGTTTTACATAAACATGTTTTGATCAATTTAATGATGCACGGTTTTCATCATTCATGGTCCACTTATAGCCTAATAGAAATCATCATGGTTGGCAGAATTGTCAAACCCATACAAGCACACAAAATTCTAAAATGCGAGGAAACCAATAGATAAAATTGGAATTAAACTTAATAAAAACTGCAGAGATTTTTTTTTCATGCAGTCATACGAAAACTATAGTGGATCCACCTCCAAACTTATACAGAACATTGTCCTCAATGTGCATATAATAACAAAACTTAAAGGCACATCAATTTACGGACAAATTCAAATAAAAATAAAGAAACCAGCGTTAGGACTACTCCCCTGATCGATGTAGATGTGAAGTTGAAGATGATGGAGTAAAAGAAGTGTAGACCTTGCATAGACTCTTTGTATTCTGTAAAGATGATGACTAACTCAATATTATTAAAAATGATCAAAAAAACGGAAAATACCTAATTTAATGCGTAAGGAGAAGTAAATAAAAGAGAAGAATTGTTGGGTTGCCTCACAATCAGTGCTTGTTTATAGTCTATAGCTCGACTATATACAGCTGATCACGGGCACTTAAAGAAGGCTTTTGATGCCTTGTCCATTTTTCTTCTTTTGGCTTTGATCCACTTTTTTATTTGATATCCACACCTCTTCTTTGCCATTTTCAACATAATATGACTTGTCTATTCCATCTGACTCACCTTCAACTATGTAGATTTGTATCTCCTAGTCATGTTTAATCACAAAATCAATTTTTGGACAATCAATAAAGTCGAAAAAAATGTGAGTTGATTTCCTCCTTATTGATCGCCTCATCCTCATTTAGCTCCATTGTGATTAAATTTTCATTTGTTTTTGGCTCTTCTTCAATTGTTGAACTCTCATCGGGTAGAAAAATAGGTCCGCAATCTAAATCCATGGGCAACGAAAAGTCGGTCCCGACGACCTTTTCTAGTGGATTGTACCCCCAATAATGAAATTTTTTCAAGTACATGCAATCTCCCAAAAGCATATCGCCTTCATCCAACTTGACCAATTTTTCAAAATACTTTGCAATTACCTTTTCTTCTAATAGAGGAGGGCCATCCCCTACCAGTTTGAAGTCCTCATCCCAATTGTAAGGTATAAGATCTCCAACGAGCATGTACCCTTCATGGTTTTCGTCAATTGCCAGCTTCCGACACCTTAAATATTCTCTAAATCTCATAAGTTTTGGAGTGTGGAAACAAGAGTACGAGAACAAATATTGCCCAATACAATGCGTTGCATAGCAATTATCACAGCTCGGGTATCCTCCAAGCATATCTTCATAATTTATGTAGAGATTATTCATTGTAAAAGTTTCATTACCTCACCAAGTTAGAATCATGTAATTATTTGAAAAAGTATAGGGAGAGAGTGGAAATACGAAATAGATTAAAAAAAAAAGCAATAAAATAAAATAATAATAATAATAAAATAAAAGAGAAGTTTGAATCAGTGTCAAAGTAAATAAAATCAAACTAAAGTTAAATCCCCGGAAACGACGCCAAAAACTTGTTCACGAAAATATGTTCGCTTTGTAAATCACCACAAGTGCACGGTTTGTTAACAAGTAGTAAAATGAATTTTGAGTCCAAGTATCGTTTCCACGAGGATTGATTAGTTCTAATTCTAATTACTTTGACCTTAACCGAAACAATAAAAATTGAGAATGTTTGTTTTGATGAAATTATAACTAAATTAATGATAAGTATGCAAGTATGAATGAATTAACTAACTAAATACAAATGATGTTAAATACAATTTGGAGTGTTCTCTAATATGTGGTGAATATTAGGATCACAAATCTCTATGTAATAATCTTCTTAAACCTAGTTTTACACTTTGACACACGATTGGAATAATCAAGAATCAATGCTCCTAAATTATTTAACAGTCTCTTTCGAGTAAAGTTAAACATATTCAAATATGTGACCCAACTATATCTCTATGATGGATGCGAACATATAAAATTGCATTAATGGATATATGAACACTTAAAGATTCACATAAGGCATAGCAGTATATTTCTATTCCCCATCGGACCCTATGATGATTCATATATGTCGAACATATTTCCCTTATTTTGAATGCATGAAATAAGCCACCAAACTCATACAATCATTGCGCATATAATTGTGGATAAAAAGAAAATAATATAAATCATTTAAATATCCCAAAACATGTTTTGATTGTTAAGAATGTAAAATTAAGAAATAAGAATCAAATTACATAGTTCACCGATCTCCTAATACAGAATAAATCTAGCCTAGCATGGTGGGAAGAAGAAAATCAGAAAAATAATGAAGAAATGACATCACCCCGATAAATCTTGAATTGAATCTTCATGTTCTTGGAGTTGTTCTTCGTGTTCCTCCTCTTTTTTGCTCTCAAAAGTCTTCTAAAATCTCTCCCCTGTTCTGGACGGCCCTAGGGTTTATATATGCATCACAAGATTTGTTTCCATAGGTGTTTCAATCAAAATAAGAAACTAGAATTTTCATCCCAGTTTTATACTATGCGACCGCATAGTTATGTTGAATGCTGTCGCATAGAACAATAAATTTGCTCCTGAAATTCTCTGAAACCTTCTATGCGGTTGCAAGGAATTATAACTATGCGACCGCATAGTTATAATATTTTTCGTCTGACAGCTTTCAGTATTTTGGTCGTAACATTCTCTCCTGATATTCGATTGAGGTGATTCAAAATGTGTTGGAAAGCTAACTCAACGTTCTACAAATCTTCCTGAATTATGCCATTTCAAATTCGAATGTTTCCTATGACAAAAAGGAGTCTCAAAATTCGAAGCATAACTTTTTCGGCTGAATGTTTGTTTGTGATAGTACTTTGTATTTCATTCATTTAGCTTCTTTTCTCATCCAATTGATGCTCAACACTCTCAAATCTTCATCGTGAGATTGACACAACATTTCAATATTTGCATTTGAGTCCTCAAACTTTGATTTTTACTTCATTTTACCCCTTTTCGCTTGTTTTTTCGAATTTCCACCAGGTTCATCGTTATTATCCTACAAAACACAATTTGCATAGAATTAAGCTATATTTCAATTTATTTCCAACTATAATCCATGTTTTGTGACTTAGATAAGTGTGTCAAATGCACTTTTCATTACCCATTGTATTGTGACTTCATCTTGTATTGAACTCTTCATTGTGTTGTATTCCTAGTATGTTAGGGATCTTAATATTATATATATGTGGTGTACAATACATATTGAGTTAAGCTTTCCATTCTACACAATAATTTGTAATCCACCATTATTG
>CAIGRB010013519.1:38205-55561 GCA_903798255.1 Fraxinus quadrangulata
TCTTGAATAAAATATTATAAAAAAATATTCTCAAAATGTCAAAGTAAACACGTTTTCTATTTTTATGTTTTCAAAAACAGTTTTTCAAAATGACAAAAAGAACGCATTTTCAACAATTTCAAAACAAACACTCAAAATACAAAATGAATTCAAAACTCAAAATTGAAAACTGAAACACGAAGAGAACGGCCCCTAAATTTTCCAAAAGAAAATTTCTTTAGTTTTGTAGTGAATTCTCTGAAGTCTCAATGCTTCTAGTCCAAGTTAATTAATTTCCGCATTATGAACAATCTAGGTAGAATTTTACGAATTTAAGATCTTAGTAACGCCACAAGTCCCTAGAGCTTGGGGCATGACACTATTCACTTCTTTTTATTAGAGTACTAAATTAAAGGTTGAGTTTGTTGGAACTCTTACCGATTGATGTACTACTTCTTGTATGAGACCAAAATCCGTTTGATCCTGAAGACGATTACTGGCGACCTTAAAGCACTATAAAAGGGAGCAAATTTATCTCAAAGACACATCGTAAAGTCAATGTGCTCATATTATGCTTTATATTCCCGTATCTTCATTTTTTCCTATTTCTTTCATATTCCTGTTTCTTCAAGTAAGTGTTATTTCTATTGTCAAAAGGTGAAAAAAAAAAAGCAATCTTAAAATGAATTTTTTACAGTTATTTACTTTCTCATTTAAAAGATTTTTATTCATGACATTTTGTATCTTCTAATTTTGAATCAGAAATGGCAACATCTAGTAATCCACTCTCAAATCTGACTGGAGAAAGCTTGAGAAATTTAATGGGTCAGATTTCTCGATACAAAATTTATTATTGATTGATTCTTGGATTATAAAATGGTTGATAACAAGACTATAATATCTCAAGTTCAAGAATTTCAAGTGATTCTTCATGATATTCAAGTGAAGGCATGTCTCTTAGCGAGTCATTACAAGTTGCTGTAATTATTGAAAAATTGCCATCATCTTGGAAAGATTTCAAGAAATGCTTAAACATGAATGTAAGGAGATGAAGCTTGAAATGAATATTTTCCAATCGAGAATAGATAACGACAATCACAAATCTAAAAGGAAAAGTTGTTCATTCATTCAAAGGAATTCAGAGCCAATATAGTGAAATGAGGTTCCAAAACTGACAAAAAGAGGAAGCACAATGATGAAGACCAAAGTGGAGCATCAAATGCTACTAAGAAGTTCAAACGAAACTGCGTAATTGTGGCAAGGGGACCCCAAGGACTGTCGAAAGCCAAAGAATTTCAATGGACAAAGTACTTAAGCCAATGTGACCAAACATGACAACATTTCTGATAAAGTGCAAGGCATACATCTTTTTGAGGTAGATTTTGAATTCTACTTAGTAGGCGATACTAAGAAATGGTGGATGGACACTAGATCTACTTACCACATGTGCAAACAACTGGATGTTTTCTGCTTATAAGACTGTGGATCATGAAGAGCAATTCTATATGGAAAAATCTACATCTTTCAAAGTTAAAGGACATGGAAAGATATTGTTGAAAATGACAAGTGATAAGAAGCATACATTGAATTATGTTTTTCAACTGCTTATGATTCGTAAGAATTTAGTGTCCAGTTCCTATTAAGAAAGAACGAGTTTAAGTAGTCTTTGTATAGGAAATGAATGTAACGACAATTGTACATCCAATTGTTAATAAAATTACATGTTGTTCTTTCTTACTTGAGTCGTTTAGTTGGCAGAAAAGATTTAGGCATACTAGTTTTAATATTTTGCATTGATTAGTTGAATTTGATACCAAAGCGTGATATAGATCCCAATCATAAATGTGAATTATGTGTGAAAAGTAAAATGGCTCGAAGACCCTTTCGTTTTGTTGAAAGAAATATCGAACCCTAGATTTAATTCAAAATGATATATGTAATCTAAAATTCGTACAAACAGGAGGACGTAAAAGTACTTTATTATTTTTATCATTAACTTCACTCGATATCACTATGTTTATTTATTCAAAAGTGAAGATGAGACAATTGAAGTGTTTAAATACTATAAATTAAAACACTACACCAAAAAATGGTCTTTTGCAACATGCAAAAGGTAACATTCATTGATTAAATGTTGTTAAAGGGGTCTATCGTAATATTTTAATAAGTGAATGTTGCTATTGGCTAATATAATTGAGTTTCCACAACATTTTTTATATAAATGTTGCTAATGTCGCCTTTTGCAATGTTTTATAAATGTTGCGAAAATTATAAGTTTTGCAATGTTTTTTGAACGTTCTTGAAATTTGGTTCTATAGAAACGTTTAAGGCATGTTGTTGAAACTCTCAATATAAAACCTTTTGCAACGTTTATTGACTGTTGCGAAAAATTCACTTTTTGCAATGTGTTTTGACTGTTGCAAAAAAGTTCACTTTTGGCAACGTTTTTTAAACGATGCCAAAAATTCACTTTTGGTAAAGTTTTCTGAATGTTGCAAAAAATTTTGTACCTTTTTCCCAAATTAAATTATATTCGAGAACCAAAAATAACCCAAACCCTAAACTAATTCACGCCTCCCTTCATTCATTTCTCTTCCCTTCTTTCTTTCTACCTTTTGCTTCCACTTCTATTTTAACCTACTCTTTAGAGCCGCCTATGAATCCATTTTCCGCCACCGTCCGGCCACCAAAATTGCTGGACATTGGTCCCAACGGATTGCCCTTAAATTCTTCTACAATTTCCACCCAACATCTCCCAAAATCGTCCAGTAATACGACTGAAATCAACCTAGAAAACCAGCAACCTGAAACTATGAAAACTGCCGGAATCGTCTCCTCCGGCCAATACCTTGATCGCGAACCACCACTGGTCGACTGCCCATGTCCTGCTGACTCCAACTATGGTCTCAATTTAGCCCAAACATCAAGTTATCAATCTTATTTTATATCTGAAACCGCTCCAGTCGCGATCCCCTTTCTGCCGAGTCCGAAGAATTCAAATTCTGCCTCCGTCAGGTTTACCCATGTTCGCGGACCACATGGGTTGACTTTGTCCAAAGTATCAGTTCTGATTTTCATTTTGCAAATATTTGGATACTAAAATGTTTTGGTCGACCTCTTCATTGCCTAAGCCGACAATACCATCTTTTGAGAAATCATAATGGAAAATATAAAAGAGGAAAGCAGAGAACGCGAGATTACAGGCAAGCCCACGAAAATCAGGTAAAATCAAGATTTTAGTTTAAATTTACTATTAAACCAGGACTATACTCAATCCGAGACTTCACAATTTTTCATAATCAGCTCTATTTCTAGGTTTTATGTGTTAATTTGCGTTGAGGTATAAACTAATTTGCTGCTATTGTAGCGTAAAAATGAACAAATTGCTAATTTAGAGTTAATTTATTAATTTTCTGTTGAAAAAGGTTACAATGATGAAGATTGACTTTAGCCAACTGGAACTGTCGGCCACGCTTTGCGGAACCAAAGAGCATGACGATATCTCGAAGCATCCTTCGTTTGAACTTCTTGTTACCAGTGATGTGAGTTTTAATTTAATTATTTTCTGTTTGGTTAAAAGTAAGTTCCTTGCTGGGAATTTTCTTTAGGCAATATTTGTTATATATTTATTCTTTTGTTTTGTGTTTGTTAGTTTGATGGGTTTCAGAAAGATGCTGTCCAAATGGTGAAGCCAGCAAAGAGAACAACTACCCTAGCTTTTACAGTCAAGGAAGGTGTTACGGTTGCTGCTGATTTACGTGCTAGCATGGGAGGATATATATATGTGAGCCTTCTTGACTAAGTACTTGGTTCTGGCATATAAAAATGCAAAGCTGCATTTTTTATTTTGAGGGTGTTTGTGAGAAATTCAATCTGTTGCAGCATGAATGTTTATGCGAATATGTTTGTTTGTATAGAATGGAGATGTTAATTGAATCTTGGAAAAGAAATGTACGTGCTTAAATGTGGTTTTTTGTTCCAATTCTGAAGCTACAATTCAACGCAGCGAAGTAACATTCTGAATCAGTTTCTTACATGGCTATTATAAGGCTTTAACATGTAATCATAGTTCCTGGCATGGAAATACATGGGGATTTAACTTGTAATCTTAAGTTAGCTACATGGTTGTGTACTATGCTCAGGGACATGCTAGATTATTTGGTCACTGTTTTCTTATTCTCTTACATGCGAAGTTATAGATTTCCTTCCTGTTCGACAATGTAAAATTAGAAAAAAAGTACTTATTGTTTGAGTGTGCTGCAAGTGTGTCTTCCCTAGTCTTCTTAGAATAGTTGGATTAAAGCAAATGCAAAGAAAATTCCGCCAAACTCGTGCCAGTTTTGAATAATTGAGATGGATTTAAGCAACCCTTATCTCAGAGTTTTTGACAAACTGAGAATTAATTTGGGATTTTCATAGTAAGCAGAGTTCCATGTTAAACTTGACAGTTCTTCTATTAGCGAGGACTCTACCTTCATATCCTGAGTAATGCAACCATTTTTCATGGAGACTCCTGAATTTTTTTTACTTCGACCTTTTTTCTTCAAATGCTTTTTTGACAGACCCCAGTAATATTTTTGTCCATTTCTGAGTCATGATCCATAGATGTCCTGAAAATTGTTTGCTGGACTAATGTGCATTTTTAATCAATGCAACACTTGTGGTCTGACGGTATATGTTTATTTATGCTTTGGGAGGTTGCAAATTGATACTCATGTATACTATGGATCTTAGTTTTAATATGTTGACATTTATCGACTACTTTTGTTACATTAAGGTGAATAAAGCATATGCTTGACTAAAAAAATATAAAGGATAATTTGCAATTTTCTTTACTGACATTTTCAGTTCTTTTGCTCAACAGACCACATTCAAAGGGCGAGTTTTTATTACACATGCAACAAAAGCAATCTACAAGTTCCTGTTATCAGATTATGTTAAAGTGAGCAAGGTCTCAATTGAAGATGTGTTGTTTGATGAACAAGACATTATTTGGTCCATGGATATCATTTCCAAACTGGTCTCCTGTTATCTACAAACCGGTCTTTTTTTTTTTTTTTTGGAAATGTATTGAATTTTTAGACGCTTCAAAATTTTGGATCTGAATTTTGTATGAATATCATTGCATTTTGGAGTACAATTAATAATGATTATTGGAGTTGTTTGATATTGTCATATTCTATCTTATTTTGTGGTTCATTTGTGCAAATTACTGTACAAATAAGAAAAATGTAAAATAAAAAAAAAATGGTAAAATGACATATGGCAACGGTCAAAAAATGTTGCAAAAAATAAAAAATATAAGCATAAAAAATAGGTAAAAAACGTTGCAAAAGGTTATTAGCAACGTTTAAAAAATGTTACGAAAAAATTATTAGCAACGCTAAAATAATGTTGCAAAAAGGTTATGACAACACTTAAAAAATGTTGCAAAAAAGTTATGACAACACTCAAAAAATTTTGCCGTATCCATCTACTATACGACAACATAAAGGTTTGTAACATACTCAAAAACGTTGCAAAAGGTTTTCGGCAACGTTTTTTGAACATTGCAAAAGACTGTTTTTGTTGTATTGAAAGTTGATAATCAACTTAACAAAAAGATTAAAGCAATAAAAAGTGACAGATGTAGTGAATATGATTCTCCATTCTCCGTTTGTGTTCAAAACATGGAGTTATTAATCAAACGAATGTTGATAAGTTTGGAATTATTGCAGAACTTGCTTTTCTTTCTATCAATTATATTCTCAACAAATTGCGTCGTGGAAAAACTCACAAAATATTGCATGAATTATAGAAAGGTTATAAACCTAACTATAAATATTTAAAGGTTTGTGGATGTTTAGCAAAGGTAGAGATTTCTAAACCTAAAAAAAGTTAAGATAGAATCAGATATATTCTATATAATTGAGAGATTTTCAATGTGCGTGTTAATACGATCATTGAATTTAGAGATGTTATATTTTTAAAATATTTTTTCCTGTAACATTCAAAGTGAATCAAGTTTACTAAAGAGGCATCATGATACCATCACAAGTAATAATCAAGAGAATATGGATCAAGGATTTATAAATGACGATAAACTTAGGCATAGTAAAAGGTCAAGGAGAACCTCCTTTAAGTCTGATTTTCTAACATATTTGTTAAAAAATGAACCTCAAAGTTATAAAGAGGTTCTTTATAACTTTGAGGTTCATTTTTTAATAGTGAAACTAAATCTACACTACAAAATCGGACATGGGAATTAGTATACATTTCTCCAGTATTAAGTCATTAGGTATAAATGGATTTTCAAAAGAAAAATAAAAGTAGATGAATCAATTAATATAAAGCAAGACTTGTTGCTAAAGGCTGCAAGTACAAAGAAGATCTATATTATTTCGATATAATACCTATTACAAGAATAACTTTCATTAAAATGCTAATAGCAATAACAACATCAAATGGTTTAGAAATATATCAAATGGATCTATAAATGAAATCCTTGAATGGTGAATAGGATGATGACATTTATATGGAGTAACTTGAAATATTTATTTTTTGAAGACCAGAAAATAAATTATGTTGACCTTTTAATTGCTTTATGGGTTAAACCAATTTTTAAATAAGGCATAATTTTTTTACGTAGTTATGATGTCAAATGATTTCAAAATTAATGAGTATGACAAATATATGTACGTCGAGAGCTCTCAAACTGGATATATCATGGTTTCCTTATGACTAATATAGGGTAAATGAATGAATGTATCAATACTTCTTCATTGTGTAAACATTAATGTTTATATAACCTCATACCCATATGTTTTTTTAACCATTTTTCAAGATTTAGTTCGGTTTTATGAGACATACCTAGGAAATCAGTGTTTTAAAGTTGAGGTTTCGAGTCGAAATGGATGGCCATTTCCTCTAACACTTCCATTTGTATTTATCGGTCAGACAATTGTGTTAACCATTTGGGATTTAGAACGTGATTGTGAATACAAGAGTATGATGTAAAGTTCAAGTATGTTATATTGATAGCTGAGGAATCATAAATACTTGAATTAGTGTTGTAAAATGAGTCTAGAGCATAGTGAGTTGTATTGTTCTTATTATAGAGCTACTATATATTCCTAATACGCATATAATATCGTGAGATCTTAGTATACTCGCAGATCGCACAATCTATTTGCCTGAATAGATCTTTAGAAAGATGAACTTGTGATATGTTATCTAGTATAGTTCGGGTTAAGTCTACATGTACAAATGAAATATATTAAAAAATGGATCGTGGATCGTCCATGTAGTCTATCAAGGCTCAACCTCTATGCCCAAATCATCATTAGATGTCTTGGACTTGAATCTTGGAAATGCGATAGAAAGCCATGAGTGGTAAGATGGATTTAGGCTCTCCATAGCGGACAATACTTAAGTTAATAGGTTGGACATAAAGGCTGAGTCGTTGCATGGGATAACATGGCCTGCCATAATAGATTGAAGAGAATTGTATAAAGTTGAAATTCAAATACGTAACCTCCCTCAACCGCATATAAACCCCCTTAACATGTCTGACACAAGTGGAGATATGGAATGTGTGAAAAATGCTGAAAGTTCATATGTGAAAACAAACTAAAAATGGAAAGGTTAACTAGAAAACTCACAAAACTAGACACTTAGATTATAAGTAATGGACTCTTTCCATTGTGATTGAGTTCTGGAATTTGGAGTAATAAAAATGCAGACTTGGAGTTGAAATTCTAAGTGATTCAACCACCGGTAAGATCATGGAAAATTCTACTTTACAAGGTTTTATAAACTAAAATTAAGCCCTTATTTGAATCCCCATTTTTCTCAAAACTCATTTTTTCAAAATTTATTTTTAACCACACATTATTCCATAAAATAGTTTTACACATAAACTCAAAATTTTCCTTATTTTTAACTACACATTCTCCGAAAATTACGATTCAAAAATAAATTTTCTCCAAAAAATGGGGCTAAAATAGGGGCCAAGTTAATAGGTCCTACACAAATCCTTTCTCTATATTTAGACATGACTTGAAAATTGTTATCCGTGTTAGGGGTTTAATTCTACTGGAATTCAAACCTTTATTGTATTTCATGACCAGCGTTGAATTTTCGTGTTTTCAAGAATTTCTTATTGTTATTAAGCCCATGTTTAGCTCCATTTTTAAAACTATTTTTTTTCTATAAACTCATTTTCAACTATATATTTTATGGGATCCACAACTTTTATCAACTTTCCAACCTCACATTCATCATTTTTATCAAATTCTAATAAAAAAAATCTGATATTTCTCAAAATCAAATTGAGCCTATATGTTCATTTGTACATTTATACAATTAATTCTATTACTACTGAAAAATGTAGATTTAACATGGTTGTGAATTGTGAAAGCATCACAAGAGATGATCATATATCAGTCTCTTGGAATTGGATTAAAGAAATAAAAAATTTGGTTAAGTATAATTTTGAACAAGTGACTCGGTGTCCAATTTGAGCAAATATTCGAACTTGATCCAATGGTCAAATTAAAAATATATATAGAACAATTTGTTCTACTCGTCGAGTAGATCGTAGTAGTATATTTGAAATCTCAAAACCAATTCCGAATAAATGAGAAATTGCGGTCCAAAGTTAGATAGAAAAGAGGATACACAAGCTGGAATATGACTATCTCTATTGCTCGTCTATAGCTCGAGTGAGATGCCAGCGACATGCTAGTGAGAGAAGCTCTGATGAAAAGGTGTCACTGTCGTTCGAATGAGAAGTCAACGACAAGCTAGTGACAACAAAAGTTGTTTTTGTTCAGAAGGTTGCGAGGTTTGGCTCACAACACTTCATCCACAACCCTTCATACTCTATAAATATGATCCTTGAGATGTTTTTTTCTACACACCAATGACATGCAATGATATCATAACATGCTCTTCTCTCTCTCAACCAAAGTTTGCATATATATTGCATAAAATTCTGGTTTTCTTCATTTTTGCATTAATGAGTACATAAACCAAATTTTGGTTCGTTGTTCTTGTGTATTGAAGTACTACTGACACAAGAAGAAGTCGTTGTATTTTGGGAGTTGATTGCCATAAATCGTAGGTACCGTTGCAGGGCAAATTCGACTTAAGGAAGTGTTCAACACTTGCCTCAACTTTGCATCCATTTGGCGTTATTCATTTGAAGTTTCATTTACTTTGTCGAAATTCCAGTAAAAGTTTGATAAAGATTCTACGGGCATTGTTTTTCAGTCCATACACCATATCCATCCAACAATCTTAAGTCGAATTTTGTGGTTGTTGGAGTAACCTTGTTGCTTCGGTTAAACTATTATTTGGTTTTACTTCTTCTACTCTTTTTTTTATTTGGTTGATCTTTTGTTGTTTGTAAACAGAAATGAATTCAATTTTTAATACCGACTCTACTTCGAACGACAATTTGAATATGGGAACTTCGAAAGGATTTGTTCATACTGGTACAATCTCTCCGATTGTTACAGCCCCCTAAAATCCGTTCCATATGGAGAGAAACTGAAGAAATTCATTGGGGCTGATTTTAATAGATGGCAATAGAAAATGTTGTTCTATCTCACGACTCTCAACTTGGCAAATTTCTTATATAAAAATGCTACCGCCATACAAAAAGGGGAAAACAGTAAAGCAAAACTAATTGCTTTGAATGCTTGGAAACATTTAGATTTCACGTGCAAGAATTATATTTTGAATGACTTGGACAACTCGTTATATAACATACCCAGTTCTAAGAAATTTGCTAAGGAACTATGGGAGTCTTTGGAAAAGAAATACAAGACTGAAAACGCTGGAATGAAAAAGTTCACCATAGGGAAGTTTTTGGACTACAAAATGATAGATTCAAAGACGGTCATTAGTCAAGTGCAAGAATTGCAGGTTATTCTTCATGATATTAACATGGAGATTGAGAAACTTCCACCAATGTGGAAGGACTTCAAGAACTATCTCAAGCACAAGCGCAAAGAGATGAACATTGAAGAACTTGTAGTCCGATTGACGATTGAAGAAGAAAATCGAAGTTCCGACAAGCATGTTGGGAATCACATACCACAAGCAAAGGCTAATGTGATGGAATCCAACAATAAAAGTAAGAAGATGAAGTATTCTATTGAACCTTTGAAAAAGAATGCAAAGAAGTTCAATTGCTACAACTATGGAAATGTTGGACATCGCTCCGCCTATTGTCGCAAATCGAGGAAGCAAGCCCAAGCGAATATCACCTAATCTGATGTCATATCAAATTGTATATCTGATATGAATTTGTCAGTCGTTATTTTAGAATGCAACAACGTTGAAAATCCCATGGAATGGTGGGTTGATACGGGTGCTACCCGTCATATATGTGCTGATAAAGAAATGTTTACTTCTTACACTCCAACCATGGGAGAGAAACTATTCATGGGGAATTCCTCAAGTTCAAAAGTGGAAGGACAAGGCAAATTGATATTAAAGATGACATCGAGGAATGAACTTAGCCTCAACAATGTTCTTCACGTACCTGATATTCTCAAGAACCTAGTTTCAGGTTCTTTATTAAGCAAGAACGGTTTCAAACTAGTCTTCGTATCAGATAAGTTTGTACTTACCAAGATTAACATGTATGTAGATAAAGGCTATGTAAAAGATAGATTATTCAAAATGAATGTCCTAACTGTTGTACCAAACAATTCAAGCAATAAAATATCTTCTTCTTCTTCTTCTTCTATTTTTGAGTCTTCTAATTATAACATCATAGATTAGGACATCCAAAATTTAATTCAATAAGTAAGTTAATGAATTTTAAGTTTGCTTTCGAGCAATAGAGATAGTCATATTCTAGCCCGTGTATCCTCTTTTCTATCTAACTTTGGACAGCAATTTCTCATTCATCCGAAATTGGTTTTGAGATTCCAAATATACTATGACGATCTACTCGATGAATAGAACAAGTTTGTCTATTTAAATTTGTAATTTGACCATTGGATCAAGTTCGAATATTTGCTCCAAGTTGACACCGAGTCACTTGATCAAAATTATACTTTACCAAATTTTTGATTTCTTTTAAACCAATTCCGACAAGAGTTGCAAGATCTTTGCTATAGGAACTTTAAGTTGTGTAGTAATTTCATCCCGATGCACACCCTTTTCCTATACAGTGCTTGAAGGTCATTCCAGATATTCTATCACCAATTTTTTCAATGTTGTTGAGACCATCCAAGTTGTAGTCCTGCGAGAATTGATTAGAAAATGGCGTTTTGACCCCTGCTTCGTCTTCCTCGACTCTAGGACATTTAATGAAGCAATGTCTACTACTAAAAATAATTTTGGAAAGAAGTTGTTAATAATGAAATTGAATTCAGCACGAACAACCATACTTGGGAATTTGTTGAACTTCCACCAAAGAACAAAACTTTATGCTTCGAATGAATCTTCAAAAGGAAATTGAAATCGGATGGATCAACAGACAAGTATAAGGCTAGATTATTAGCCAAAGGGTATAAACAAAAGGAAGGACTAGATTTCTTCGATATATATTCACTTGTTATAAGGATCGCGTCTATACATGTGTTGATTGCTATCCCTGTATTGCATAACCTTGAAATGTATCCAATGGATGTTAAGACTGCATTTCTAAATGATGAATTAGAAGAAACAATTATATGGAACAACCTGAAGGGTTTGTTGTTCCTGGAAATGAAAAAAAAGGTGTGTAAGCTTGTAAAATATAGATTAAACCAAGCACCGAAACAATGACATGAAAAATTTGACAAAACTATGTTGTCATATGGTTTTAAAATCAATGAATGTGACCAATGTGCCTATATCAAAACCACACCTAACGGATACGTGATTGCATGTCTATATATTGATGATATGCTAATAATGGAGAATAATTCGAACATTATTACCTCGACCAAGAAAATGTTGATAAAATATTTTGACATGAAAGATATGAAAATAGCTTATATGATATTAGAGATTAAAATCTGTAAAACATTTGATGGTTTGTCATTGTCTCAATCACACTATATTGAGACTGTACTTAAAAAGTTTAAGAGGTATGACGATAAACCAGTTAAAACACCAGTTGACTTGAGTTTACACTTAGCCAAAAATACTGGTGATCCCATTTCTCAAATAGAATATTCAAGTGTTATAGGTAGCTTGAGGTATATTACCAACCGCACGCGTCTTGATATAGCGTATGGAGTCAACAAGTTGAGTAGATTTACAAGTAATCCAAGTTGTGACCATTGGAAAGCATTAGATCGAGTTCTTAATTATTTAAGACACACGGTCAGTTATAGAATACACTACTCAAGATATCCTACAGTGCTAGAAGGATATATCGATGTAAATTGGATATCTGACACAAATGATTTAAAGTCTACAAGTGGTTATGTGTTTATCATTGGAGGCGGAGCTGTGTCTTGAAAATCATCTAAGGAAACTTGTATAGCTTAATCTACTTTGGAATATGAGTTTATTACTTTACATAAAACCGAAGAAGAAGGGAAATGGCTTTGGTTCAATGGGACAACTAAGTTATGAAAGATTCAATGTAAAATACAAAACAAAAGTGCTGGAATAGAGAGTGTTCAAAGATAAGTATATACTTTTAATGATTCATATATCTTGCAAGAAGACAAGAAATGTATTGTACTATAGGAGATCACCTATATAAGTGTGAAGTGGGGTCGCTTCTACGAGAATTTGAGGCTTAATTCTCTTAAAACGTTTATAAAACCAAGACTTGTTCAGGGCGAACACAACCATGAGAATCGAAATGATTATATAAGTTATGGTGTTAATATAGTTGTTTTAATTTAGACGAACAGTTGAATGGTTCAAGACATTGTGTTCACCAATTAACTTAGTAAATTCGATTGTATTCAACTAAAGAAGGTTTAAAGCCACAAGCCACATATCTTGAAGCTATAACTTGTTGCATGTACTCTTTGTTAGAGTCTGCATCTCATTTGCATTATGTTGTGCATATCAAGAAATTTACATTCATGTGGGGGATTGTAGGAATTGGTTTAAAGAAATCAAAAAATTGGTAAAGTATAATTTTAAACAAGTAACTGGGTGTCAACTTTGAGCAAAGTCATGGGTGTCAACTTTGAGCAAATATTCAGACTTGATCCGATAGTCAAATTACAAATGTAAATAGACCAACTTGTTCTACTCGTCGAGTAGATCATTGTAGTATATTTGGAATCTCAAAACCAATTCCGGATGAATGAAAAATTGTGGTCCAAAGTTAGATAAAAAAGAGGATACACGGGCAGAAATATGAATATCTCTATTGCTCGCCTATCGCTCGAGCGAGAGGCCAGTAATAAGCTAGCGAGAGAAGCTCTAATGAAAAGTGTTAGGTTTTTTATGCAATTGGCAAATCTGTGAACAAAAGAGACTAGATTTAATGTGTTGTAAAAGTCAAGGAGTAAGTTGCAAGTATTATTAATTGAGTTGTATTAGGTGTAGTGTTCAAGAATGAAAAAGAAGGAAAAATGGAGCCGCAATTTCGCTAGACTATCGCCTGGCCTTCGCTCGAGCGACACACCATCGCTCGTCTGTCGCCCAACTTTCGCTCGAGCTACAGGGTTATCCAAAGAATTTTAATTCTCATTTTAAGGCTTTTTATCTGGCCCATTCATTCCTAAACCTATAGTATAAAAACCAGATATCCTCTGAACGTCGTTTCTAAATGTTGAACATTGATAAAACATTGATTAGTTCATATTCTCTCCATCCATAGCTTTCAACATTCATTGTTTGTTGTGTCCAAGGGATTGAAAACATCAAACCTACAATCCAAATACCAAATTGCTAAAGATCAAATAAAGGTGACTGGAGTTCCAGTTGTTGGATAACATGGAGTTCTTTATTTATCCACATGAGATAGACGAATTCATAAAGTCGGGAGTTGGTGCAGGAGCACGCAATCCAGAAGGGATTTGAAAACTACAACTGAGAGTTGGTGTAGGAGCACGCAATCCATGAGAGCAGTGAAAATTGTAGTCAGGAGGTCAGAAAATACTAGTGGTAGTCGAGTCTGGCGGATTGTAAGTTCTAATTCATTTATAGTGGATTGTTGACTGAAAAAGTGTCCGGAGTTTTTACCCAGTTGGAGTTCTCCGTGATCATTCTCGGTGTTTTTTTATTGCTTTCATATAACTATGGCAATTCAACTTAGAAAATTTGACTTGATTATTTAACCATCTAAAGATAATTAATAGTGACTTGTTACTAGTTAATTATTAAGTTTTAATTTCGCATAATCATCTAAACAATCCCCTCGAGGTGTAGTTTGGGTCGAACTTCGCTATTTCAAAAATGTATCACTATCGCTCGAGTGAGAAGTTAGCGACAGGCTACCGATAGTAATAGTTGATTCTGTTCGTAAGGTTACGAAGTTGACTCGCAACACTTCATCTATAATCCCTCATACTCTATAAATAGGACCTTTGGGACGTTCTTTTCTACCCACCAAGATATGCAATCATAGCATAACATTCTCTTCTCTCTCTCTCTCTCTTAACCAAATTTTGCATATATATTGCATAAAATTCTGGTTTTCTTCATTTTTGCATTAAGGAGTATATAAACCAAATTCAGATTCATTGTTTTTGTGTGTTGAAGTGCTACTCATACAAGAAGAAGTCGTTGTATCTTGGGAGTTGATTGCCATAAACTGTAGGCACCGTTGTGGGGCAAATTCGACTTTAAGGATAAAGTGTTCAACACTTGCCTTGACCTTGTATCAATTTGACATTATTCATTTGAAGTTTCATTTACTCTACCAAAATTCCAGTAAAAGTTTGATAAAGAATCTACGGGCAATTGTTTGTCACTCCATACACCATATCCATCCAATAGAGTCATGGACATTTCTTGTTTTGATGCTCAGCAGGGTGAAGCAACTGATCGCTTTTTGTGGTGTTTTTGTAGTCTGCAATGCAGGATGTAGTACTTTATTAATACGAACCTATATTATTCATAATGTAATGAGTGGTTCGTGTATTTGAAACGTCCGATTTTTCGTCGTAGTAGTTGTGGTTAAACTTTTTGTTTAAAATGTGAAAATTGGTGTGCGTGTATTTTGAATATCCAATGATTGGTTTGTTCTTGGTACACAAGTTTTTCTTTATTATTTAGCTTTACAAATTATCCCCCTCTGTTTCGCTGATTTGGTTACACCGTGAAAAGCCAAGCCCCTAATACTTGCAATCAAAAAATATTGTTTCTTGACGTATATTCCCTCTCTATTGTATTCATTAATATTAGGAGTTAATGTCAAAACTTCACCAAGGCATGTATAAAAAGCCAGAAGTTAATAAGATCTCCCAACCAAATAGTCACTGGAACTCGGATTTGGTCTTGTGAGCATGAGTTGAATTCAAAGAAATAAAAATTAGGCAACTTTATAATATGAATTTTTTCATCATTTTCATCTCGACCAACAAATATCACCCAATCAAATCATAAGAATTTGTTAGAGGGATATTATTCATAATGTTCGACCCATAATGATTGGGTTTAATGCGTATTAAGTCGCATAAAAAAATGTCTCACGACTCAACACAACCTGAAAGCCTAACCATTAATGTATTGGCATGATTTTCTAATAAAAAATTAAATCCCAGCCCAAGGATCACAATCAACAAATAACTGATCGTATTTTGTTTATTGCAACTCAATAAAATAGATAATAAAAATATCTTCCCTCTCATTTTTTTTCCCTAATATGAAACTGTATTCATCCACCAGCAATTTCAATGTCTCCTACCCAAAAATAATTTTATGTAATAAATAATTTGTTGTTTATTTTAAATATTATTTAATGGTTATTACATTCTTAAAAAAAATTTGCTCATACTAATATTTCATCTATATAAAATAGAAATAAATATTTACCACACTCAAGTGTGAAGTCTTATCTTGTCCACTGGAAGAGAATCATAGTGGGTAGGATAAGTCTGCTCACTGCGGGCAAGAGAACAATGCAACATTAGAAACAAATTCTATATTATACATTAAGAACAAAACATAAAAACAAGAACAAAACACAGTTAAGTACCCATTGGATAAGGAACTCCCTACCCATATGACACGACAAGATTGCTAACCGTGGGTTTACAATCAAATTATTGGAAAGTGCACTAAAGGTCAATTAGGTGACCTACATTGCACGTGCCAAAAACTAGTAAATTGAAGAAGTTTAAATCAACCTAAAACAAATGAAGAATAAAAAATAATTCCGACTTAATTCAATTCGTGATGGTCAAATCTAACTAGCCAAAAATATTAGCTCATAGAAAATTTACAAAATGCACTTTGTGTCAAAACTAACTAGCCAAAAATATTAGCTCATAAATATTAGCCAAGTGTGAACTTTTATACCAAGAGAAAAGAAGTAGTGTCCTTAGATATTTTATATGTGTTTTCTGAGGGCCTATGGTATTGGATGAAGAAGGTGAGTATTGCGTTGATGAGGATGATGGTAAAATGTCCTCATCTTGATGGCTTACTAGTCAAAGGCATCAATCCTAGGTGTCATAGGCATGTGGCCACTTGACACAAACTAAAAGTAACCACCTTATGTCACAAAAATAATATGAAAAGCACTGAAAAGTTGACTGAGCATATTGGCTACATGCTGCCAAAATTTTCAGGTATATAGAGTATCCTTATACGAGTATCTCTTGACCGAGGTGGTGTTCATAAAGGATGTTATTGATAGCAAAAACTAACCAACTCAAAAATACACAGAGTAAGATGTGGCACCTTACATTAGAAGTACTACTTCGGAGATTGGTGATATCACCTTAGAGTCACAACTTGGAAGAGGTGGCGTCACCTTGGAAGAGTTGGCCAACTACTTTGGAGGAGGTGTTCAACCACATTGCTAGATCGTTGAACCATTTTGGAAAGACGTATGGGAGCGATATGGAGTAGATTTGGACCTTGAATGACCTATTGCTTCGTATTTACTAACCCCGTAGCAACGGTGACTACGAAATCCACAACTAGATTGATGCGGAACCCAAGAACACCAATTAAACCCGATTTTCGATTTGAACCCAACAAGGTGAACCAAAAAACACAACGATAACGATGATGCGTTGAACCCCTTGATTACAAAATGAAAAACCCACGATCCGATATTTCAACACCACAAGATTTAGATCTTGATAAGTTCGATTGATTGTTCAATGGAAGAACAACGAAAGCAATAGCCTCTAAATTAATATTTTGTCAAAAGTTTTTTTAACAATGAATGTTTTTGGTATTTATACCAAACCCTAAAAACTAGGTAAGAAATGTGCATAATCTTATAAATAATGTAGGAGATTGACTA
>CAIGRB010013521.1:0-44683 GCA_903798255.1 Fraxinus quadrangulata
ATTAATATTTTAGAAGAATATCATTTGCTCCTAAAAAGCATGAATTATAATTTTCAAATATTCTAGAAGAATATTGATATAATGCTCTTGAAAAATTAATAGTAAAATATAATGTGCTCTCAAAATAGCATATTATAATTCTCAATAATATTATAATTATATTTTATTTGCTCTTGAAGAGCATAATAATATAAAATCTAACATAAATTATATTTTTACTACTGAAGAGTAAATCCCTATATAATTATTTTAAACAATAATATGTTATTACTCCTGAAGTGCGTGATATTATTGTTATTCTAGAATGAAATACGATTCAGATATTTAAATATTCCAAAAGAACATTGCAGAATTGTTTGAATCAATTAATATAAATCAATATATTTTTAAAAAATATTGTGTTGCTATGAAGAAACACAATTTTATATTTATTAATATTTTTGAAGAATATTATGTGGTTATTTTTTAAGAATCAAAATTTCAACATTTCAGTGTAAATATTCTATTGATCCTGGAAAATGCAATTTTAATTAATTTCTTCTAAAAAATAATAGTTTATTTATATCAATATTCTTGAAGAATAATTCCTAAAGAATATTGTTTTGAGACTCTAGAAGAGTCAATATTGTATGATATGATGGGATAAATTTATTATATTATATAAATGGCTAAATTTACTATTGCTTGTAATTTGTTCTCCATTAAATAAAAAAAAAAAAAACCTACAAAGTTTTTAATAGAGTTTCTTAATTGATATACTACACTAAACTCTAGTAATCATTTTGATAAATATTATATTGAACTAGTAGTTCAAGAACTTTTATATTTTATTGTTTGGCATGCACAGTTGGACAATTACTGAATCAATAATAATGTGAAATTAAAATTTCAAATGGATATTCAACGAAGAACCAAAAGATTATTTAATCAAATGAAATTCTATATAATGTTTGTTCTCTTTTATGAAAATAAGCCATCATCAACTAATAGGGACATAATTCACTATATTTCTAAAAATTAATTAGGGTGATACAAGAGGTTCCGTCATCTTCCATGTTGACCATCTAGATATTATTTGTATATAATAAATTTGATACATCTATTAGATGATTGTATGGTGTTCGCAACATAAAGTTTGCGAAAGTATTACTCAAATTATTAGCATAATTTTCAAATTATATAATCAAGATAATGTGTCTTATTAATGTTAGTGAACATAAATCTCAATCTTTTAGTGTTTGATGTGTATTATTGAGGAAGTAATGTACAGTTGAGAACAAAGTACTTTCATTTCTGTTTAGGGAATTTTATTGTGCATCAGCTAACATAATAGTTCTTCCTATTATAATTTGCTTATGGTTAGAGCCCAATTTTTTTTCCATCTGATTATTTTGTTAGTACATTATATGTAAAATTAATCTACCACAATGTATTGAGATGGAAAGTAAAGAATGTTGAGACTAAATGAGTAGTTTGAATCTTTATCTCAAATAAATGATATTTTATAACGCAATTTGCTAATTATCTATTTAATTGGACAATTTTCTCAATATTAGGGGAGGAATTAAAAAGTTGGAAATAATGTACAAATGCATCATTATCTTCGCAAAAGATAATTCGAATCAAAAGTTTGAATGATAATTCATTTAGATGCATTTACTGACCAAAGATATTAATAGTTTCACATACCAACTTTAAATGTTCCAACTCAAATTGACTCATGGAAGGACAATTCGTTAATATTATATTTGATAAATTAATGGCACGCTTGAAGCGATGATATTCGATTCTAATATAAAAATCTTCAAATAAAAATAGAGCAATTAGCAAAAATAATCCAATAATTTTATATGAAGATAATAAGGCTACTTGTATTGCACAACTCAAATGAGCCTTATCAAATGTGACAGGACGTAACATATTTCTCCAAAATTCTTTCATAAACACGAGTTTCAGAATAATGGTGACATCAATGTTCAACAAATTCGCTCAGGTGACAATGTGATTGATTTATTTACAAAAGAACTGCAAACATCTACATTCAAGAAATTAGTTCACGTGATTGGAATGCGTCGACTTAAAGACTTTCAGTGATCAATATCAAGGGGAGTAGGTGTATTCCTTTTCATTCGCTTATGTTTTGTCTCATTGGATTTTTTCTGGCAATGTTTTAATGAGACAGTATTTATTTTTAATATTTCAAAATAACTATACTCTTTTTTCTTCTTTTGATTTTTTTGTCTCATTGAATTTTTATCAAACAAGATTTTAACGAAATGGAAATTTTATAACGTGTTGTTCAAGGAGGAATATGGTAAATGATAAGTTTATTAGTGAATGACAATTGTATCTTTGCAGTCCTAAAAATTATTATCATTGTATCCCTAATTCTTATAAATATAAAATTTTGGTTCTCATTATAATTAACACAAATTTATGTACTTTTATTCTATCTTTCCAATACACTTTATTAGTTTTATTTTAAATCATTTTAGACATATTCCAATCTTTAACATATATGTAATGAAAATTCACACAATCTCCATATAACAAATTTCATTTTCTCTTTATTTGTTTATCTCAAGAAGCAATCTACACTTTTCATTCAGTATTGAAAACATTAATTCTATTTCATCGAGAGCGATCAATTTGCAAAAAAGAAAAATAGTCACTAATGACATAAAAGATTTATAGAGGTTCGTCTCAATGTAAAATTACATCATCTTTCGTCGCTACATTAGTTTACTATTATGAAAAGAAGTTTATAAAATAAAATTGCACACAATTTCTTCTCTAATTTGTTTTTCATTTTTTATAATAAAACAAAACCCTAACGATGAATCCCTATTTATAAAATAAACTAGGATAAAATCGAAATTCCTGGTATTAGGGCTTCTTAGCCCTTCCAATTGCCATAACAATCTAACATCTGAAGTTGATCCACGTACCGACAATAAATTAGGTTTCACAACTGAACACTTTCAACTTAAATCGTCATTTATTTTTTTGAATTTGGATACTTATTTTAGCTAGATACTTGCACTACTATATGATGATTTGTGTGATAAATCACTTCTCGTCTAATGTGCTGTAAAAATCTATTTTGAAAATTAATTACTACAGATTAACTAAAACTCGCGATCAAATCAAACATAGAAGGAATTACATCCAAATATGTTTTGTTTTATTTCGGATTTCTTTTCCATTTTAAGCATCGATTAATGCAAATCAACCGCAAATCACGCGGCGCGGCGCCTAATTTACACGTACAATTCCAAATTTCCAATTCAATTGATTCCTATATATTCTCATACACACGTATAGATCACACTTCCATTTTCTCAGCTCTTATTACAATTGATTTTTACGCAGAAATTTTCAAATTTGATTTTGAATCTGTTCTACACTGTTAATCGGAATGGAAGAGCGAATTCAGCCCATCAACGTCGACGCACCACCGCCCACGGCGGAGAAATCCGGAGATGCTTCTAAACCAGCGCCTAATTCGAAACCAGTGCCGCCGACTCCGTTGACTTATGTAGTCCAGCTCCCCAGAGAGCAAATCCTACGCTATCCACCACCTGAAACCGCACTCAAATTCCATGCCCTCACACGCGGGAAAAAACGTAGCTGCTTTCGCCGTTGCTGTTATTTCACTTTCTTCCTCCTACTGCTACTCATTGTCTCCGCTGCTATTGCCGCCGGAGTGTTCTACCTCGTCTTCCGTCCAGAAGCGCCGAAGTACACGATAACCTCCGTCGTTATAAGAGGAATGAATCTGACATCAGTACCTTCCATATCACCGGAATTTGACGTCAGTATCAGGGCGGAGAATCCTAACGACAAGATCGGCATATACTATACAAAAAACAGTGCCGTTAATGTTTTTTATGACGACGTTAAGCTAAGCGATGGCGTTTTTCCTGCTTTTTACCAGCCGAATAACAATGTGACGGTATTTCAAACGGTGTTGAAGGGGTCCAATATAGTTCTGGAAAGCGCCGTTAAGACGACATTAATAAACGCGCAGAATGAAAATATGGTGCCATTGGTGGTGAGGCTAAAGGTACCCGTTAAATTTAAGGTGGGGTCCATGAAAACATGGAAAATTGCAACTAAGGTTAGGTGTGACGTCACCGTGGATGCACTTAACGACAAATCGAATATTGTATCTAAAGATTGTGATGATAGTGTGAGATTATGGTAGACAAAACTTTCCTCCATCATAAATTTATTTTCCTTATTTGTTTATTTCAATTTATGGGTTATTTATAAGAGTATAATTAATTTTTTAATTTTCCAATATTACCCTTATTTATTGCGCTATATTATCAACAAATATGCATTACTCATATTTAAATCCTTCTTTAATTTAGGGATATATTAAAAAATATGCAAGTAAAATCTATATTTCCAACTATATTGATTACATTTACTTAATCTGTGTAAAAATGAAAATATATCTATCATTATGGGACGAATGAAGTAATATTATATATTGGATTTGTAAAACAATTTTGATTTTGTATTTGTACAACAAAATTCGTGTATAAAAATATAGAAATTGCTAGAGATTGGTGTTTAGAAAATTACAAAGTGGATCAATCATCTTGTTATTGCGATATTGCAAAATCCTCTTATTGGCCATTTAGGCGTTGAAAAAAGGGGCCACATGACCCGAGTTTTGAACTTCATGGCTTGAATTAAATTTGATTTCACAACTTGACTTGCTTGAGACTTGAATTTCGAAACTTAAATTTCAGCTTTGCTTTTGATCTGAAACTTGAGTAAGACATTGTTCTTCTTAGAGCAGATGCTAGCAAGGATTGGGTTAATATAGATCTTAACATCATTCCACCCTATCTAGAGCTTACCCAAAAAAATAATAATAATAAATAAAAATTGAAGATCAGGACAAGTGGAGAAGTTCAAATGTTTATAGGTATCTTTCTCAATTTGATCATCTAATTCATCCTTAAGCAACGAAAATCTACTTTGCTACAACCATAGGAAGTTCATGTGTAGAAGTACAATACACATTATTTAGGAAATAATATTATTCATCCTTAGTAGATATCATCAGTCTAGGAGACGATTGATCCCTTAATTTATTGTTTAACCCCTATTTGATTTCGTTAATAAACATATTTTTAGTAAATTTCTATAGAAATTGGAGAAAATTTGTGATTGAAAAGTTGATAAAAGCTATGAATCACATAAAATTTGATTGAAAATGAATTCTAATAAATGAGGATCAAAATACATGACAATTCACCGTTAATATGAATAACATTACTCTAATATAGGACAATAAAATGATTGATTCCACAAAAAAAAAAAAAAAAAANAAAAAAAAAAAAAAAACAAGACAGGTCTCGAAAAAATATCGTTACACAAGTCTTTCGAATCAACATTTCTATAATGCATTTATAAAAGTACAATACCCTATGATTCAAAACATGCAAATCAAACTACAAAACATATACTTGTCCAGAAATTTTACAGTTATCATAAACCTATAACTTCCCAACATAATGCACACACCTGTATAAGTATAAATATATGCTCTATGCATCCCCTTTATTTCCTTCTGACAATTGAACATTGAAAGAGTCCTAAGATTTTACCTCATTATTTCTTTTGCTCCATAAATCTCACGCCATAATCTATCTGTCCCTATATTCCTAAAAGATTATTTCTTCCTTATTTTCAAAATGTACCCTATCCAGCATTTGCAGCCATACCGAAAATCTTAGTCTGTACTATAATTTGGGCAATATAAATTTCAAGATTGAGACTTGAATTGTTGGTAGTTTTCTTTTGCTTCTTCTATGACCTTCTGGAGATCACTGAACATTTTCACAGAAGACTCAGAAAAGTTGTTTAATTGGCCAAGAAACCCTGCCAAGCTCGTACGAAACCGATCAGAACCAGATATCCAATCCTCGGAAGCTTCGTCTCTCAACAAATTAATACCTGAATTGTCATCATTGGTTCCAGCTTGGAAGGCACTCAAATAAGAGTGATTTCCACCCTTCCTTTGGTTCTTCTCTTGACGTGGTAAAAAATGAGCAACTTCAGCTGCCAAATGTTTGATAGATTCCACGACTTCTTGCGAAGGCAATTTTTCAATCATCTCCAACCAGGTACCACACATGTTATATATGGGCGGGCCACAGTTTCTTATAGGTGGAGGCCTCATCCTTTTGTTCCTTTTTGACTTTTTCTGCTGAAGAGAGACACACTTGAACAGCCACTTATCTATAGATTCCACGTATATTTTCTGGGCACCAATCCATTTTCTGAAGCTCAACATTAGAGAGTTCAATTCATTTTCGAGATAGATAGTAATCTGTTTCCGGGAATCTGACTGTACAGAAAACTTTGTGCTTCGAGGGGGGGCATGAGATACTGATATGATGTGAAACTGAAGCTTGTGGCATTCAAGCATCATGTTCCACATTCTCCTCAGTCTATCAGTAACAAGAAGAGTAAAGCATATGATATCAATAAGCAAAGCCAGATAAAAATTCTCTAAAAATTAGGGAAAATGTTTCTATGATGGATATTCTGAGACTGCTAATAGTAGTCGTCGTCATGTAATGATGTAAACAAATTTTTGGGTTTCCGTACACAGACCATCTTTACGTGTCTATCGAATCATATGCAATAGAAAGAAAATCATGGAATGAAAGGTCATTTCAAATTGGATGTTCTTTAACCTTATAAATCATGTCTCTCATAGAGAAATTCAAAGTAAATCTCAGGACGTCTCTGAGAACTACTGATTGGTTGACTGCTCTTTTATGGAGGGAAAGGTGAAAATAAGAACAACTAGACCTTAACTTAATCATCAGTTTTCAATGACAACATTATATTAGACTACTGGACTTTGCAACAAACTGTTCTTGTCCTATCAAAGCATTTGTAATTCATGGAAGCTTAATAGGTAGAACACCACAAGAAATAAGGGTAATCATAAATCCGAATTGGAAACAAGAAAGACAAACTAATGTCATGAACTTTTACGGTATAAACATGAAATCAAAAAAGAATCAACAAGATAGTAGTTTTCTTATCAAATTGCAATACTTCCAAAAAAGTTAGAAATGATCGTGTATGTAAAGTGCTACAATAAGGCAGCCTGAGCTGAGGATTGATAGTGATGACAGAGCCACTCACGTACAAAGATCATGCCCAGAATTAGTGCACATTTGGCTAATCTTAAAAAATTTACTTATAAGTTCTCGTACAAGTAAATAATTTTGAAAATAAATACCTTTTTATTGGTCAAAGTTAAGCAATACCTTTTTATTGGTCAAAGTTAAGCAAGTCACTTATTTTGAAAGTAACTTTAACCTGCTGTGAAAATGAACAACTTGCGTTAAGAAAAAAAAAAGAGATTTATCTCAAATGTTTGGAAACAAAAAGCTACTTGAAAGTGAGTTTTTAGTAACCCATACATGTTAGATTATCCCTGCAACAACTAATTGCATGTGATTAAAAGTCTGAATTGAGTCTCTAGACGGGGTGGACTCATAAGTAGAGCTCCTCCATGTTAGAAGACATACCCTGTTTCTATATTTCTACTTGGATGATTCCAAATTTATGAAGTTCAGAATTAATCCCAAATATTCCTGATGAATTTCAGTGACAAATTAATCAAATAAACAGCAAAAGCCAATGATAAATACATACCCGTCAATTAACTCTTCAAGTTGTGGCTGAAGCTCCGTATCTCTAATTTCTTCTATTTTCTTTGATATTGAGTCAATTCTGTGAATTGCAACTCTAATTCTTGAGTGCAGATCCTTGACTACAGCACGTGTTTTGTCAGTTTTCATTCCTTGTGATTCTTGCTGTCTAAGCACTTTACACTTCTGATCAAAATTACTTCTAAGCACCTGAGCAGCCTGAAAAAGGAGTATCAGGTATCAGTTGACTTTCTCTACTCATTTTCAGATAAATATTACGCAAATAAATTATCAAACTTCTGAAACATATTGTTTTACTGGTCAGGAACATGAAAACTCAACTGTAGAAGTATATGAAGTTAAAATTAATGGAACGTAATCACCCATTGACCATACATTAAGAAAACCATCAGTTTGTGTCCATACATTGATGTGGCAAATAAAGAATTACAGTTGAGTAGTCTCTGTCACAGATAGAATTGACCAAGAAAATACCATCCAAGTGTGCAAAAACTAGCTCGAATAAGTAAAGCAAGAAAAATATTGAAACATTCTCTCATTCATGCAAAGGTGAAATCTCTGGGCATCTTGAAATATGAGCTTCATACTTTTTCCTATTAACAGCCAGTTTTTCATTTGAGAAACCAATGGTAAATTAACGCTACATCCAGAACCGCATGACAGCTATGTACAGCGAAAAGTAATATAAGCTTGTCAAGTATAAGTGTAAAACTCAAACTGCCATAAAGTAATTCCCGGCGCCTGCCAAAAAAATAATTTCATAATTTTTATTATTATATGTAGCAGTGCAAACTCAAACTCAGAACATACCTTAACCTCGTCATAAAGCTTCTTCTCCCACACATATAACCTATCCAAGGTCGAGGCATGGCTTCCAGAGACCATACAGAAGTTGTCAAAGAGATTATTAGCAACATCCTCACCATCATCCACAGAGTTCGCGCCTAGAAGATTCCTAGATGAAGCTGAACGAGGTGACATGGTCCGGTGCCAAGTTAAGTACTTCACAGAAGTTTGAGGAGGCTCTAGACAAAGCAATTGAAAACCATATAAGAATCTCATAAATGAATAGAATACATAAGTAATCATTCCATATTGTGAACGAAGATTCTATAAGATTCCATGACCATATCAATCAACTCTGAAATAATAGTTAATAATTGAACTTTGTGCCAAATGCCTTTTGCTTTGCAGAATTTCTTTCTGGTTATAAGATCAGCAAAGAATTAAATGTAAAAGTGATATGAGGCATGAAATACATCAAAAGTCGAATTTTTGGCAGAAAATTAAGGAGCAATGTCATGAGTTCATCCATTTTCTTATATGGTAACTCTACTTTTGGAGGATGTAATGCATAGGATTAGGGTGGGTTGGATGAAATGGAGATGTGCTATGGAAATTTTATGCGATAGGAAGATATCATCGATGTTAAAATGTAAGTTCTACATCAGTCTATAAGTTCTACATCAGTCTAATGCTTTGTGGTTATGAGTGTTGGGTTGTCACACGTTAATATATTCAAAGATTAATGTAGCGAATGAAGATGCTAAGGTGGAGGTGCGATCATATTAAAATGCATAAGGTAATGAGAATAAATTCCAATAAGGGGTGGTGGCACAAATTGAGGATAAATTAAGGGAATGATGACTTATTTAGTGGTACATTAACATCAATGTTAAATACCATTTTGAGATATTAATTGCTTTCCTCTCATATCGGGAAAAAAAAATGCCATGCCACGTAACATGTTCAATACTTATTTAAAAGGACATCAATATTTTTTGTAAGGATTATTCTACTTTTACATCAAATATTAGATCAAGGATTACATAATGTACAAGTGACATTATGATATTGGTTTGTGGAAATAAAACGTAGGGCTACTTTTCTTTGCAGTCTCAATCACTTGACTTGACTTGCACAAGTCTCCTGCTCCCTAGGTTTACAATATATCAATTTAGGTCTGATTCTTTTCATGACTTAGAGCTTAAATTTCGAGAAAGAAATAATTGAATTGAGTCAATAGATACATTATAATTCTAAAACACTTACAAATAAGTATATCAATGAATCGAGCAGAAACTCGAAACTCAGGTTATACTCGAGTAAGAATGATTCAAATTGTTTTATTTCCACCAACCAATTACGTAATGTCACTTGCATATTATGTAATCCTTGAAGTAATCATTGATATATAACTAGCAAATCATTTTTGTTAAATCGAATCTTGATATCCAAAGGACATACAAAATTGAAATTTTTTCTTCAAATAAGCATTTTTATAAATTCAAAATGAACTCAACTTAAAAAATATTTCAAGTGATAATTTTTTTTTACAGGAACATCAAATAATTCAGAGTGCACCTTTGCATCCGTTATTTTCATGATCCCTGCATCGCTCCCTGTTTGAACCGGGCCAACGTGGCCCTGTTCAAATAGTTTTTTCTTATTTTCATATTGTTTTACATAAATGAACATTCTTTTAACTTGATCTATTTTATCTTGTCTCACTTATATCTTCGTTCATATAGTCCATGTTTTAGTCACGTTGTCTAAAACATACATTTCTCTCCAAAATCATTTTTAATTATACATTCTTTCAATAAAATAATTTTTCACGTTAAAAAGTTTTCTCTATTTTTTAACCACATATTCTCCAAAAATATTACTATTATAAAATCTTTTTTTTTTGGGGGGGTGGGGGAGGGGGGGGGGTGGGGGGGGGGGGGGGGGTGGGGGGGGGGGGGGGGGGGGTGGGGGGTGGGGGGGGGGGGGGGGGGGGGGGGGGTGGGGGGTGGTTAGACCATAATTAATATCGCTTGTTGTAGTTGTTAAGAATCTAGTTTCCTTAGATCTCCCACTAGATCTAGCAATGAATAAAGTGGAAAGGGATTGATGTAATGGGAATAAGGCCTAATTTGTTACCATATTTACAAACCCGTGTAATAGCAACCTTCGAATAAGAGATACAAAATGTTCATGACACGTGATGATACGTGAATGTATATCTATAAGGTCAACTCCTTATCAACAAGCATTGTTCACGTTCAAAAGCCGAGCTGCTTCATAAAGCATAGTTTAATGCAAATAGGCCAGAGAAATGAGGGCATCTTGTCTAATACCAAAAGTCTGACCTAGTAAAATATCATCAAAGAAAATTGGAAGGTGAGAAAGGACTCTAAGTTCGTTGAGAGAGAATTGATCATCCAAGACTCGGTTAAGTGACAGACATCTTGGAGACAGTACATAACTATGTGACGTCACATTCCACTCCACTGAGGATATTTTAGCAACTGAAAAAGTAGCCACTATATAACTTGCTTGGCTGTTTCTCTCTATAGGGTGTCACAGGCAACAAGATTACATTGTTCTTTTAGTTTTGAAGGTTCAAGCCTCTTAGATAAGATACATACGTTATTATCACCTTTCCATATATTTCTTCTCTTATATTTAATCACTTCATGTTCTCTAATCATTTTAAGCTTCTCAAGTCACTGAGTAGGTAAATCGCCAATTCCCGGTGTTTTGAAGGTAGTTAAAGGGAACCTTGTACCTAAGTTACTATTTATTGGATATAAAAAGAGTCAAATTTAACAATGAACTTACAACACTTAGCAGATTAAATACTTAAAATTATACACTGATTCATTACTGTTCTTTCCCATCAAAAAAGATGAAGATGCCATATTTACAGACAGTCACCACCAAGTATCTGATACCACAGTCTCTAACAAAATGCTCTAGAAGAATTAAGATGGATAGACCTACCTTCCCTAACCTCACTTGGATCATCCCCACAAGAGAAACATGATTTCAGTAATGCTGAGGTCATTGATCCACCTGCCACATAATATTTCCTTAATAAGCTTGCACAAAAGAAAAAACAATAGCCAGAAAAGGCAACAAGAAGAATATTAATTTAAGCAATCTGTCTATTTACTGTCTTAGGAGCACACTGCATTTCGGTGCTTCTTGGTAGCAGAACTTTCACGTATTCATTATAAGAGAGAATAGAAATATAACTATGTGACACAAACAAATGGCCTTCCTTTTCCTCCCAGTTTTATTAATAAGAGCAAGATTCCAACTTATCTAAATGATTGAGCAGCAAATTATTCACGTCTCTCTACAATGCATTAAAGATGAATCCTATAAAAGTGGTACATCAATTTCCATGTTGTAGTAAAATTGGTACTGAGTTTCACTGCAAACCTGGAAAATTAACTACTGCTCTAAAAGAATACTAAAAACCCATAGAAGCATATATAAGAGAGATCATGCATGTCATTGACTGAGATAGGGAGAGAGAGGAAGAGAGATATTACGTTCTTTCCCTGGGAAAATTGGACGAAAATGGAATTTGTTTGCTTCAAGCATCCGGGGGACTTCTTTTCCAGATTCAGATGCCTTGTCAAATAAATGCTCGATATCTTTCATGCTCAACAAGAAGTCCTTAGGTGCAGCTGTATCTTCTACCTCGGATTCTTTCATTGGTGTAATCTTCACATAATTCAAATGCTCAAATCTTGAAGATGTGGCTCTTAATGGTGATAAATCGGGAGAGTTATTTTTCTTCACATTCGAAAACTTGGTTTCTGACAGTGCACTCTCTGTGGACATAATAGGTGTATCGCCCATAACATTTTCATTTTCCCCATTTACTTGTTCGCCCCCAGACTTGGTTTCTGATACTACAGTGTCTGAGGGCATAGTGAGTGCATCATTATTGATAACATTTTCTGTTGCCCTGTTCACATTTTCAAAACTTCGAACAAGTGTTTCAGTAGAAGGGTCATCAAATTCATCTTCTGATTCATGAGATTCTACCCTTCCAGGTGAGGAGACCTTCTCTTCTACATCTTCCAGTTCAGGAACTCCTTCATCTTCCCTGAGCTCTCTAATCTCTCCAAAGTACTCTGAACCCTGATCAAATCCCCTGCTTTCTTGTGAAGAAAAATGATTGTCAATTGGATGAAAAAGACCAAAATAATCCCACGGTGGAGTTTCTGATGGGACAGAAGGTGTTTCAAATGATAATGTTTCAGGTCCTTCAGTGGAACGAGGAGTAGTGCTCAGAGGAGTAGTCGAAGCAACTGATACTGTGACAGGCAGAGAAATCTTTTCTTCAACTTTCTTGGAAAATGTACCTCTAAATTTCATATGATGAGCCTGGTTTTGACTTGTGATCGGAGGTGAAGGAGATGGTGATTTATTCACAGTGGTATCCACATTTTGGGACAGAGACCGAGAGGAAAGCGAAAACTGGGAGACAGACCTCTCAATCAATGAGTGTGGCTCCTGCGTCGCACTTGTTGGAATATGGATGGACGATTCAACTTGGGAATCAGGTTCAACGAATTTCCTCAAAGCAGTTCCTATGATTTTCAATTCTTCTATATAAGCAATATTAGCAGCTGCTAAAGAACACCTACCATTAAGTGCTTGTTTGATTAATTTCTTTCGCTCACGACAAAGTAGTAGGCCCTTGTCTTCTTCCAATCTAGAATTTGAAGCCCCCATTGAATGATTGCCAAATCAGCATGCGAGATTCTTGGTGATGTGAAAAGTTCAGGAGCAAATTAGGACCATGACGACGTGTCCTAATCCCTTAAATCACATCAGAAAAGTTTTGCTGAGAAACATAGCAGAACTTATTTAAATTAAGACAGAATAAAATCAACCAAGAAAAATACAGGCTTTCCGTAGAAGGACAGTTCTTAAAGCAGTATCAGTTTAATAGCACCAAAATAGTAACTCGATTCTGTTTCATCATCTAAAACCATATCCCCATGCTTGTTTTCTGCCAAGAGACATAAGCAACAGATATGACAAGAAGATCCATAGATTTGACATGAACAAAACCGTGATGAATTCAGCTCGTTTAGAGAAAAGCGAAGATGCCCATGAAAAATCACGCAACAATCAATAAAAGGAAGGAATTTATGATGATGATGATGATGATGATGATAGAATGAGATTATGCACAATTCATAAGCAATAAAAGTAATAGTCTTTCAAATCACAGCATAGTTTTTGAAACTGGGAAACCTTGAATTATCAATCAATTCCGAAAACTCATAAAATTAGAAGGGAAATACCACACAAATTCATGAATAACAATCAAAATCAACAAAAATAACACAAATAAATCGAACAACACGAAAATTCAATTCCAGAAGAAAATAAATTAAGCATCATAAAAACTTAAAGAAGCCCGTGAAAGTTAATTGAAAGAGATGGCCATGGAAATTAAAATCCAAAACCCGAAAAATCCCAGAAATTGAAAATCAAAACAATCAAAATTCTAATGAATCTAGCTCAAAATTAATCGACGCCAATCAGATTACTAAAAGAAAATAAAAAAGATCAAAACTCCAATTCACTCAAGTCAATCAAGATTCAGAACACCACAGCAAAGCACCATAACTGAATTGAACCCACATCAAAAACTCACAGAGGCTTCTGAAAATTTAAACTAGAAAGAAAATTATGGGCTACAGCGTTCTTGTATATCCGATTTTTACCTGAGAAAGCTTATCTGAGACCGGAAATCAAACTTTACAACCCGTATGATATGAGAATTTTTCAGAGAGACTTTTCAAGCTTGTATGACAGTTTGTCAGAAATGAAAAAGGCCAATCACACACAAACACACAGTGAAGGGAGAGAGAGAGAGAGGATTTGTCCTGAGTTTGCATGCAATTGAAAAGGCGCACAGTATGACAAGAGAGCATTGCGTGGATTGTGGACCCCACTTTACCATTTCCACTAAGAATTTTTTCCACAATTTTCGGCTAGAGAGTCTTCTCTGTAATCATAATTATTTTGAAGTAAAAAAGGTATACTTGAAAAGCGTTACTTTTACGCGGTCCGATTTGGCAAGTGTTCAAGTCTCTGTTTAACGAGAAATAAAAAATAAGCTATAGACTTTCTATGCCGACTTTTTGCAAATTTTAAGTTATGATAATATTACCGCAATTTTCTAATATAAATGTCAAGGTATAAAAAATGTAATTAACACGTAATGTCCTTATCTTTCGTTATTCGTGTGAAAAATGTCATTATTTTTTATTTTTTTTGGGCATTTTCACAATTTATTTCCATCTTTCATTGAGCAAAAGTTCATTTTCGTCTATTGTTTTAATTAAAAATTGTGAAATGACGAATATACCTTTTTATTTTTAATCAAATAAAAAGAAAAAGAAAGAATTAATTACAGTAATAGTCCCAATTCTTTTTAAAAGTACAAAAGAGTACCAAATAAATTAATAAAATGGTAATTACCACATAATGTCCATATCTTTCACTATCATTGAAAAAAAAGTCTCTACCTTTCATTTTTTAACATTTTCACCCTTAATTACACATTCGATTGCTCAAGCCATCATTTCTATTTAGTTTCATCAAATTTCTCAATAAAAATCGTAAAATTATGAATATACACTCTTATTTAAATAAAATTATAGAAAATTATTTTTTATTTTTTAACAATTTGTTTGGGACCCGTTTGCACTTTCTATTTTTAAATTTTTTAATAATTTGTTTGGGACTCATTTGAATTTTTTTTTTTAAAAAAAGATTAATTCCTAATAATAATTTATTTGAGACTCGTTTGCGCTTTTTAAATAAATTGGGATGGTTGCAATTAATTATAATTTTTTATTTAAATAGGAGGATATATTCGTCATTTCACATCTTTTTATTGAGAAATTGAATTAAAAATGATAGAAATGATGGTTTGTACAATCAAATGTGTAATTAAAGGTGAAAATACTAAAAAAAAAAAAATGAAGGTGTGCACATTTTTCACAATAATAGTGAAATGTAGTAACATTGTGTGCTAATTGTCATTTAATAATTTATTTGAACTCGTTTGCACTTTTTTTTAGAAAATTGGGATTATGATTACAATTAGTTCTTTCTTTTTCTTTTATTTAAACGGAAAGGTGAAAATGGATGAAAAACAGCTTGCGCAATAAAAAATAAAAATAAGGGTGAAAATACTAAAAAATGAAAAGTAAAAACGTTTTCCACAATAAAAATGTAAAAATGTTACATGCTAATTACCCTATAAAAAATATTAGTTAGAAAAAATGCTATAATATACTTAAGGGAATTTTCAATTAAAATTTTAAAATTATTCTAAAATATTTATTTATGTTGACTTTTTAATATTTTTTCAAGTCATACTAGAAAACATAAAAATAACCATATTCAAAAGGTATGGATTTTTTAATTAAATGGATCTCTTTTACTCAAAAGTACAAAAATGTATATCTTTATAATAAAAAAGAAAAAAAAAATACAATTTAAATATAATAAAATAATAATTTCACAATAGTTCAAGAGAGTAAAATGAAAATAAATAGGAAATATGTTTCCAAAAGTAAACCTCAGAACATGAAATTTTTGAAAATAAAGAGGAGGTCTCTGTAATTTTCATAATCCTTAAATGTAATTTGTTCATCATATTAATATGAAATTCTAGAATTTTAGCATTGTCAATCACCAGGACAAAGAGAGCAACCATAAGATGCAGCAACCAAGGAACCAAATAGTATAAGATCATTGTACTTACAACAGTTAGGCACAAACTGTATCTTAAATCTATTCTTCACCACAAAAATTGCCTGTGGTCACTCCGACCTCACAACAATGGCAAAAAAGTACATACACCACGCGAGCAACGATATTTAGTAACTATCATACTGCAGAGAAAACTAATGTTTTACATTGCTTCATCAGCATTGACACGTACGTATGCTAAATTGTACTCTCAGTAAAACAGAACCTCAAGAATCCTAAGTTAATTCTTATAGAACAGTGAGTTTCCTATGCAAATGCTCTCCAATGGAACTCACATCTCCATCATGGTCATGGAAGAGGAGGGTCAAACCTCCAACCAAACATAGAACTGCCCCTACAAGAAGCTTGTCGTAGCGTTCCACCCATTGGAATTTGAGCTGACTTGCACCATAAAATGATAAAGCCATCATGGAAGAGGAGGGTCAAAACTCCAACCAAACATAGAACTGAACCTACAAGAAGCTTGTCGTAGCGTTCCACCCATTGGAATTTGAGCTGACTTGCACCATAAAATGATAAAGCCACCAATGACGTCATCACAATTATTGTGCTGCAAGTCCAATATCATAATCCTATGTCAAGCCTCAGGAATTTTGAGAAACATTAATAGAAAATATATACATACACACGAGCACGCATATATATACACGACTGTAACTATGCAAATGTGAACACAAATTTTAATAGTAGTAGAGCTAGCAGTACGCGTTGAATCACTGAATGTAGACTGTTTATTGCAGCCTTCAGTAACATTAAAAATCAGTACCCATCCTTCAATCCAAACCACATGATCTGCAAAACTAGGTCCACCCAACATCTATAAACATTTTCAAAAGCTATCTTCAAAATTGAGACATGCAACTTTTGGCTTTTGAACCTAGATGGAAGCCAGTAAAGTTTGTTCTATTTCAGTGTTTTCCAGACATTCTATAATAGGATTTAGAAAAGTAAAAGGATGTATAATGCAACTGTTGAAGATTCAACATGATTTAAAAGATATACACGTGACCCTCTATAACAGTTTAAGCTTTTACATCAAGTGGTTCAAAGGCGGCAAAGGTCCTAGATTCAAGTTTTGCTACGACCCATTTAATGGAATTGTGTACGTGTCATGCTTATTGGAAAAAAAAAAGAACCCCGTTTGCATGTGAGGAGACATGTTGAAGACAAGATTTAAATGATACGTTTTTCAAACTTATTCTCTTCCTCAGCAAATAGATCTCAACCAGAGATTCGATTTGCTCAAAATCTCTAACAAATTGAGCTTTAAGATCAAGTGCTTCAAAACAGGCAAAGGTCTTGGATTCAAGTCTCGTGCCACCGATTCACAGAAATGTGCACGTGTGAGAATTTAACTGGGAAAAATGAAGATATACATGTTACCTCTCTAACAGTTTAAGCTTCCAATCAAGTGCTCCACCAGAAACCCATATTTAACCACTAAAACTAAAACAACAACTCCATATAGTTAAAAGGAAAATAATAATCACAACAAAGTGCCCATACAATAGAAATTAGAAAGGATGGAAAATAGCTGAAGGACCAAACTATCAAGACCCAAATGTGTTGCATATTATCACAACCAAAGTAAAACACTAAATATAGGGTATAACCATTTCAGATCTTGATTTATTAATTTTATTCATAGGCAGATGTGAATTATCAATTATTATAGGATTCAATGATGATATAAAAAATGAAAAAGGTTAAAACTTATACAGTGAAAAAAATACCTGAATAGCAGAACTATGATTGCAAACACCATCATAGAGGATGAGTTTCCAACAGCAAGAAATACTGGAAGAGTGGTTGCACAAGGAGACAATGCAGGGACGAGAACAAGTCCAGCAACTGCCATTTTTTCCATGGGTTGGTTGTGGGAATGGCTGTGACTGCCCTTTCCAGATAGAAACAGTATGATATAACCACCACCAAGAACTATGAGCAGTAAAGACGCAAGTTTATGCACAGTTTCCTCGCCCGCAATAGTGTTTGTTATGGTAATTGCAGTTATACCAAGCAACGCAGTAGACATCACATGCAAGACTGCTCCAAATGCAGCTGCATCAGATAATTCATTAGCAAAGATCACAACTACTTGAGCAAGAAACATAGTCACAGAACATATTGGTATCATTTGATGACCTTGTATTCAATTTAGGCTACACAAATGTAATGGCATTCAAGGAAAGAGTACAAGGGCTTTAGATGACAACACTGGGACTAGTTCGGTTTGGCATCAAACGAGTACCAAAATTTAGAATCTAAATACTATGTTTTATCATGTAACAAAATTCATTAGGAGAATAAGAGATCAGAGACACAGCATGGCCAATTCCAAATTTTACAACATTCCAAAATGTTAAAAAAATATACATCTATCCAATCATATTTCTATCGGCTGCCAAAGTTGTAAATAGGTTTTTAAAGCCTAGCATGTTTCATGCAATCAAGGAAGATTAAATCAAGTCTAGGTGGGTTAAAAGCAATCCCAAGGTGATAAGTTCATTTAAATTGAAAATGTATACCTAAAGCTGCCAGCATATTTTTGTAGCCTAAATGCTTAGTGAGGGTCTGGTTAAGACTATGCGGTGCAAATTTCTCTGTGAGAAAATTGCAAAAATGTGGAGCTCAACAGAAGATTGACTTCATTGACCTGGGGCCTGGGCCACGAGTACTTCATCCTAAAATTGACTGATGGGGAGGATGAAAAAATAGCTTTTAGTGGAGGATGTTGGAAGATAGCAAACCATTATCTTACTATTTGTAAGTCACATCCTGATTTAGGCCATGTGCTCATTTAGTGATTCGACAGTGAAGTGCTTCTCCATATAAGGGAAACTCTAGAGTGACCTTATTCAAAGATGATACAGTTCATGAAAAACTGTGTTTGAATCAATCTAAGTTCTCCATGGAGGAAAATTGGCAATCATTGTTAAAATATTGAATATTTTCCTAATGAAAGCGTAATTCAAAATACATACAAGTTCTGTTCATATTTGCATAAACCTCTCCAAAAGTCTGTTTTTAGCATTAAATAGGGAGGTAATGGTTTCTTATTCCATTATTATAACCAAGATTTGGACTTAACAATTGTTTGATAAAACTTTGCTAAAGTTTTTTCAACTTTTCAAACTTCAATTTTAACCACACATTTGAGAAGACCCACAACTAACATCATCTTTTCAACCACACATTTCAAGAAATCTTATCAAAATCTGCTAAATTTTTTCTAAAAAAGCATTGTCATACAACCCCTAAGGCACTAGCAGCACCATCAAACGTGCGGAATTAAAAAACATCCCACTGCATACATTTATACATTGGCTCAACTGATAAACTATCATGGTATTGTCAAAGTAGAAGCATGAGCCACCACTAATCCTTCAGATCTATAAACACAAAACACAGTCGAAAAGTTGGATGCATGTAAGACAACCTTGGCCGAATATCACTTAAATACAGAAACGATGGTAGGAGAATTGTTTATGCAATTGAATTTCTCGAGGAAGTTGAAAACCGTGTGATTTGTTTATCCTAAAATCTGTAGTTAACAAAACCACTAAAAATTATTTGGTTTCAGATTTACCACACACTGACTTCATTGTACAACTTTCCTCTGCTAATCAATAATCATCCAACATGCAGAACCCGAAAGCACGTGGAAGATTCGATAGGGCTTTTATCTCAAGATGCTCTCGTGACTCTACATCTCAGAGGCAGCCGCAAACAATATGTAATCATATCCGACACCCAAAATTTACTAGCAAACCTTTTTTATTCTAGAAACCTAATCGAACTCATTGCCTTTCTAGTCTTTCATATCTCAGCATAAGCAAATCAATGTTCATCAAAATACTAAATCATAGAGGTTATAAACAGCTAATGGAAACTATTTTAACCATTTTTAAAATTTCCCATCAAGATTTAATCAAGAAATGTACAGCTAGATCTCACCAGGCAGCCAAAATTATTCAAGATAGCTAAAACCCAGATGACCCTTTTGCCTCTCTCATACAAAATCACGTTACCAATTGACACAACATGATAAATATTTACATACAAACAACTTTGTTACAAAAGCAATACGATATTTTATAAAGGAAAATTCTTACTGACGACGAGAGTACGAGACAGCGTCCATTTCTGAGCGCGACCAACAATGGAGAAGGGCAGCCAATGGGTTGGTATAAAGGAATGCAGCAGTGACACAGTAGCTATACCTCCGATTGTCGATAGATCCTCTGCATTGATAGTGAATTTTCCATCTTCCATTTTTTCTTGTTTTCAATATTTTTGTGGATTTATTTGTTGGGTTTTAAAGGAAAAACAAAAATTCAATGAATTTCGAACAACGCCTTACATTTAGCATCTGAAAAAAAAAGGTTTGGTTCGGCCGGCACGTAGAAGATCGGATTCAGTAGAGAATATGACGGATTTTTATGAGCTACGATTTCTTCATTAACATATTATTGGTTAAGTTGTCTAAAAGTAGACTTTATGCAAAAGAAAATTATATTGAAAGTTTAATTTGATTATTTTCAGTATCACCTTGAAATTATTTTAGAAGGCTATAACTTATAATGTATTCCTCATGGTCATTTTTTTTTTCACCCTAAATAAAAATAAAATCAAAATAATATCGTAAAATCATTCGAGTGTAGCACAACGAGAACCTCATTTAATGAGAAATTCCCTCAATTAATTGATATCGTACCCATTTTGAAATGATCGAATTGATCAATTATTTTAGTATTGCTTGGCATTCAAAGAGTGGATAAGTGCTCATATGGGAACTGGGTCAATCTGGTTCGAATCAAGCAATGAAATCCGATTCTACGTATTATAATTTGTTCAACTAAAAGAAACGAAAGCCTTGCTCAATATTTATTGATCGCCAGTGTCTTCTTTGTGGAATTAATATCATAAATTTTCGTTGAAGTTTGTGCGATAGTTCAAGTTGGTTCTTAAAGTAACTTAATTAATCACTGAAGTAAATTGATTTTTTTATAATTTTTTTTAATTTTTTTTTATTTTTTTTTTTTTTGAGAAAAAGTAAATTAATGTCACACAAACGGCAAAGTTGGTGAAAATAATGTCTAATATGATGTGGAGGAGTCCAGCTTTCAATTCCTTTGCCACACGAGTTGATTTCGCAAATGATATCTGAAGTTTGTACGAAATTTCAAGTAGGGCCTTAAAGTAATTTTTAACTCATTCAGTCACTGAAGTCAATTAATGTTACATAAATGGTCACTCAGTGAAATTAAAGCTGGACAATAACCACGCCAGGTGGCCTTTTTGTCCAGCTCCACTGCCTTGCCCTGGTGGACGAGACCGATACTGGGACTCTCGGGATAGACGGACGATCGAGAATTTGACCTCAAGAATCTGTCAATGCTGATACAATTTCAGGTAACAAGATGCATCATGTATCAGGTGAACAAACACTTTTCATTCTTAGAACACTACTTCACAACAAATTTGACTTTAACCTTCAATGGAGACTCGAGATATCTTATCATACAGTGCCTCATTCTTCTCTCTCGTTCTCTCTTCCTCTTCCCACTTACTATATCACAACCCGATCACATCCCTAATGAAATATTCCAACCAACCAATCACATCCCATCACCGACCTTGTTCTTATCCTGCCCAGGCTTCGCTTCAAGAATATTCTTCTATCCTCAACAGGTACCATCCTTCACTCTTCTACACATGAATGTTAGTGTATTTACATTATTGTCACCTAGTCCACTCTATCCCAACAAACAAGAATTACTTGAAAGGAGACAAGATGAAAGAACAGTCTTATTTCTTGTTTTACCGTGATGATAAGAGACTACGGATTTTATTCTGGTGGAGAAGAAGGAAAAGAAAAAAGTAAACGAATCACAACCTGATCCTGCTCATGTTATGCAACCCCTACCGGCTTCCTTCAGTGAAAATGAAACCCACAATGAAGAATCAAAACGACTACTCTTACTCTCGCCCTGCCAACCTAAACAAAACCAATCTCCATAGATATTTCAGATCTAGAAAACATAGGACAATAAAAGGAAACATAACATACAAAATCCCTTCGTTTTCTCCTTAGTCTGCTTTCATTCATCTTCTGCCATAACACGGAAAAAAAAAATAAAAAAATGATATTTCTTCTTTGTCATTTTCAATCTATTTGTCCCTATTTCAATGTTTCTAAATGCAAGTTTATCTAAACAAACAATTGCATTTACTATCTTCAAATGTATGTTTATCTGCACTGACAGTTGCTTATTTACATGGTTTATAAACAAAAGTACAAGCTAATCCTGGGATCTTTAAACCTGGAACTAATAAGCTAATTAAACTTTCAATAAGCATGTCGATTGCCATACAGAATTTTCTATTGTGAACTGAACGCCTGAAAAGGAGTTACTATATACACAATTATACATTTACATACGTCCATAGACAAACAGATACGCCACGACAATTGGAGCTCCCTGAAATGACAACATAGCCAATATGCAACACAATAATTCTGAATAATGAATGTGCAATAAATGTACATACTTATGTAGGCCTTCACATTATAAGATTTTCTCACCCTGGGGGACGACCATCCATTCTCTTCTTATAGGAACGAATTGGAATTTCCAGCAGTAAAATTCAAAATAGATGGTTTAAGATTCCACTGCAACTGCCAAGAGTAGAGGCTTGTGTATAAATAAAGTGAGAAACCGAGCGTTCTTTAGTATCCCCTCTAGAACCTCTAATGTAGCATCATTAATTAATAAAACCCAGGAAAAAGAACCAGTACAAAATCGTGCTTTTTCTCTCTTTATAATTTTGATGAGTGTACAACCCACATAATAACTATCGCAAAATGAAACCTACAGCATTCCAGAATCTGGATTCTATTTACAGAATAAATTGTCAAAATCCATTTTAAGCTTAACTAGAAAGAAGATAATAAGCACTGAAGTCCAGTATCAAATTCTTACATCATTGAATTTTTGCATTCTTAAATCTGTACAGGAGAAACTATTGATTTTTGTAGCCTCGAGCTCTCAACTTGCCTGACAGCCTCCGATGCCTGGTGTAAACTTTTGATTCCACGACCCAAACTAGCAATTGATGGAGCCACAGGAAATGACTCTGCAGCACATTCAATTCCATCTCCATAAAGTAGCAAGCCTGTACAAGTAGCAATGCTACATCCAAAGGTAGCCCATGGCAAAGCTCCAATGGGTCTGACTCGGCGTTTCCTCATTATTTCATAAAAAGCTGTTCTCATGGCAGAAAGACTAGTTTTCTCAGCGGACGCTATAACACCGTGAGATATGGCACGGATTTTCTCAGCAGACACAGCAGCCTTCAGGGTAGAACTTTTCAGTGCAGAACTCAAACCTGGGGCTACCACTTTTGTTGGACCAAGACCCTTGCCAAGTGCAAAAAAAATGGCCTTTTGTGTTTGAGTCAAGATAAGTTTTAGTGAACTTGGGACATGGAAGGTTGCAATTTTGATAAAAGTTGATGCGGGAATGACTTTAGAGAGGGAAGAGATTCCAAAAACTGCCGTTGCACCAGCCCCAACTGCCACCACAGGTTTATCAGCCAACAAGCGCTTACACCGGTGTGGGATTTCTTCATTATCTCCACAATTAGTTATAAGCTCTTCAACTGTACTTCTAATCTCTGGAGGAACAGGGGTGTTCCAGTGTTTCCTTAGTCCAGCTAAGGCACTAGCATCAACTACTGCAACTATTGATTTGTACTTCTTAGTTGGGCTATGAAGAGCCTGTGCAAGAATAGCATGTGACTGATCCTCTACAGGAAGATCGTAGAACTTTGTGTTAGCCAAAATAGGGTCTCCTATTTTGCTCAAAGGAAGCCGGCCAGCATTATTCAAGGCCATTCTCAGCCCCTCAACTGCAACACGGAACAAGTACAATTCAGATAGGAGCTGGGAATCAACAATTTCTCCCTTGTTAACATCACTAAGAATTTTCTGAGCACAAGCCAGAGCCCTTCCCATAGAGGGGATGTCAACAAATATGTCATGCAAATCAACAAGCAATGGATAGACAGATTTTGCAAACTGTGGAGCCTCATAATCAACTAGAGGCCTAACATCTTCACTACTGAGTTTCGAAATGGCACTTGACTGAACCAAATACGTAGACAGCCATTTCACCATTTGAGACTGAACATCATTCGTAACATAAAAACCCCTCGACCTCACAGAAACCATATTTCTTCCGGGAATCAAATAACTTGGCTGAAAACCAAAAGCACCTCGAAATCCATTTCCTGATTCCACCACCTGCTCTACCCCTGTGTCCAAATCACTTTCACTATCTCCGTCTATGACGTACTTCATGAAAGGCGACTCAAGCACAAGTAAGGAAGAACCAACTTCCTCAGCAGCCTTCTTGGCAGCCATAAAATGAGCATTAAAACTCACTCCAAAAACTTCTTTCAACAATAAACTCCCTGCCACTTTCTCATACTTCTCCCTATTAGTCTTATGCACAAAACATCTTTTCAACACCTCAAATGACGATGTCGGTACAGCGTACTCATCATCACTATTACCATTTTCACTACTCTCGTATATGCTATTGTTCATTGACCCAATTCCGCCATTTGGCAAGTCAATAATGTCCGAATCATTAAAATTTCCCACATGAACAACAACAGCATCAGGCTTAGTCGCTCTTATGAGACACTCAGCATCCGAAGCCGACCTTTCTGATAATTTCTGAACAGACAGTACATAGATAATAGACCCTGATTCAGGCTCACGGATAGCGTAAACAAACTGTTTCGTACTTTCAGGCACCGGTAATTTTTTCACTATTCCATCTGATGCTTTTAAATCATTATTAATTATAAATGCAGAAAAAGGCCATATATTTTGCATATATTCTACCACCAACCCCATAATGAATATAGGCGCGTTTAGCCTAATTTTGGCATATAAACATCAAAAACAAAAAACCCAGTTGCAAGATTTTATTTTACTCGGAAATTCACCAATAAAGTATTCAGATAAAAGAAAACCCAAACGACATAAACTTCTATACGTCCGAATCAGTGAATAGATCCTTATGTATGAACATAACAGAGAGAGGAAATTAAAGGGTTTTTGATGTACCTATGGATGTTCGGGGCAGAGAGAGAAAATAAAGTCTGAGAGAGAGAGACTAGTCAAGAGTACCTTCGGGGCAGTTCTCCCTGGGAAAATCGGCTGAAAGGGAAAGAAGTTGAGAAAACCGATTATAATTTATTGAAAGCAGTTGAACCGGGTTTAATGTGATTTATTAATTATTTTGTATTACTCTAATTAATAACTCTAAATTTTTATTTACATATTTTAAAATTAATAAATCGTGTGAAATTGTTTTTCAGAACAGTCCCTTCTGTATTTTTTTTTAGAAGTCATCCCTTTTGCATTTTAATTACAATTTTGTAGGGTTCCCGAATAGGCACGCGATGGTATTGTTGAAATTTATTGAGAATTGAAATGATCGATTCCCGATTGAAACGTATCTTCAAAGTGTAAATTCTTGTTTTAAATGTTTTTATTTCACTTTCGAACTTTCCATTTTAGACGACAAATTTATTATTATTCAAAACACACATTCGTTAATATATTTAATCAACAAATTTATAAAAAAAAATGATTTTAAAACTAAATCGATTTTTCATTATGCAATAGTATCTAATAATTGAGCCAAAACCATTTCATTATTGAATTGTTTCAATGGTCACTGAACTTATGTACGTATTTTCAATTGCTCATTGAAATTTGAGATGTCAAGTTTTGATCGTTAAACTTTGAAAAATGTTTGACATTGCTCATTGATATAACTTCCGTTTAAAGCCTCTAACAAAATTGATGACATGGTCAACAAAATATATATGTGGTGTCCAATCACGTCGTTAAATTTTGAGATGACTGAATTTTGATCACTAAATTTTGGAAAATAATTCGATTGCTTACTAAACTTTAAAAAACATATTCCAACTTTAAAAGTGGTCAAATTTTTGTTGCAAAACTTTGAAATAATCGAATTTTGACCACTAAATTTAGAGATAGTCAAATTTTGACAATTAAATTTTGAAAAAGCTTTCAGTCGCTCATTAAACTTTGAAAAAACGTTTTCTATTGCTCACTATGTGATCGAATTTTGACTACTAAATTTTGAAAAACGTCTTCTATTACTCACAATGAATTTGGATTTAATTAATATTTGTTGCTAAGTTCTGGATTGAAATTTGAATTTAATTCAATTCTAACAACAAATTTAGTCCATATTTGATAAGAATTAAAATCTAGAGTTTTATCAAATTCAAAGTCAACAATTAATTTTAACAACATATTTAGGATCCACAACTTTTCAATAACACATTTCATCATTTTTTATTAAAATATGCTAAAAATCTAATTTTAATCCCGACAAAACAGAGGCTTATTGTGTATTTCGTTGTAAAATTCAAATATTAAAAGCAAAATTAATTTAATTTTAATGGCAAATTTATTGTGTATTTCATTACAATTAGTAGTCACTTCATTTGCACAACTTTGCAAGCTTTGTCTATTATGATATTTGAATTTTGCAATGAAATATACAATAATTTTTTTATTAAAATTATTAAATATGAATTTTAATATTTGAGTTTACTAAGAAATACCCAATAGTTATAGTTAAATTAAATTCAAATTTTAACAACGTATTTTAATTAAATCCAAATTTATTGTAACGAATAAAATACATTTTTTCAAAATTTAGTAGTCAAAATTCGATCATCTCAAAGTTTAATGACCAAAATTCAATTACCTCAAAGTTCAGTAAGCAATATAAGACGTTTTTAAAATTTAATGAGCAATCAAAGATATTTTCCAAAATTTAGTGATCTAAATTCGATCATCTCAAAGTTTAACAGTTTGACGAGACGCCACATTTACATTCTGGTCAGCCACGTCACCAATCCTTTAGAAATTTTAAACAGAAATTATTCTAGTATCCAACGTTTTCTAAAGTTCAATGGTCAAACTTGACATTTTAAACTTCGTGAGTAATGGAAGACATAGACGTAAGTTTAGTGATCATTGGAACAATTAACTCTTGATTTTCTAAAACACAAAATCAGACTAATTTTGACTAAACAGATAACTAGTTTATTCCATTGTGATGTTGCTTGTATGATTCCGGAAAAAAATGCCCACATTTACTAACAAAAACACGAGTTTCTAATGTGCATGAATACCTCAGACAAATTATTATTTCAATCCCTATCTCAATTCTCATTAATTATTGTAATTAGAGTCGAATAATATGTCCATACATTGTCGCCAACTCCATTCAACAATCAGTTCAAGTTTAACTGTATTTCACTCGACTAATCTTTAGTGTTGAATCTCGATCACAAACATAAAACTAACCCGTCTTGAAATTTTTTAAGACCATGTTTGAGGTGGCTTATCTTAAAGATAAGCTCCAAATGTGAAGATGATTTTTAACATGGACCTACACAAACTATACAAACCCCAAACATGCTCAAATTCATGTAGAATTACTTTATTTTTTCGATAATCTGATATATAACCCATAAATTTAAAAACACAACCTTGAATCTCACTTGTTCATATAATCTGGCATTCTACCACCCATTCTTCTATAGATCAAGCCTAATTACTTCACTCAAAACACGATTAAATCATACCAAAAACTTTTGCTCAAGTTTCTGCGCATAGAATTTTTCAGTCCGTGGTGCATGTCTGGTACACGCTATTAAATCAAACTGAAAAGTACAATGAGCAAAATTTAAATTTATTTAATGCAGGCAAATACTGTTTAATTCACCTTATTTGACATGTAATCAGGGAAATAGATCCTGTATATCAAGGATATCAGCAAGGACGCCAGCTGCAGTAGTATCATTTCCTGCTCCAGCACCTTGAATGACCAATGGTTGTGCCTTATAGCAACGGCTGTAAATCTCCAACTGCAGTTTTATTCAACAGTAAAAATTAAACAGGAATTGAAGAAAAGAGTTCATCCCAAAAGATTAATTCCTTCAAAAACTAGAAAACAAATATGAATGCATGAACAAGCTATCAAGATAAAGAAGCCGTGTGATATACATGACAATGACTGAAGATTTCATCTATTAGTGAGGTTGCTGACAGTGGATAGGACGGCATCTATGAGATTAGACTTTTCTTTCCCGGCTCTCTCAACTAATTCAAGGCTAAGTTCAGTGATCTAGATGGGGTTACAGAATCATTCCATGTCACTTTTATTTCTTTTATTGGTTGCATATCATAGTGTCCTAAGAGATCAGTTGATTCTTCTAGTCGAATATCAAATTCCAATACGAAGTTAGTCCCCCTTCTTAGCATGCCTTGACTGTCTTTTCATTCTGTATGCCATAAACTTTTGCCTAGTATAAAAAGAAGATGTTTTTACATGCGGTATCAATCTTCATGATAGAGATTGGGAGGTCAGCATAAGAGGAATTGGAGAGTGGAAGCTGAATAAAGTGCAAAAAATATAGCTGAGAAAAATCTTACCACATTATCACTTCCCCTCAATCTTCCCAGAGCTGAATCTCTTGGAAGTTCTTGTATGCCAACTTCACACCTAGCAAGAGGTGAAAAGCTGTGTTAAATGATTAGTTTGGTTTAATATCAAGTCAAAATAGAACAACAGTGTGCTTTTAAACAAACCGTTCGCTCTTTTAGAACTTTTTCAATGAGAGAAGCATGTACTAATAACATAAGAAATAGAATCAATATAAAACCAGCTTAAGACGTGATGAAGAGCATATAAAGTGTGAACTTCAATAAATAAAAGAAATTACTTTTTAAATCTAGCTAAACGACGACACAAAAAGATCTTTCTGAATCAAGGCTCGTGAGATTCATTAAAGATTTCATTTTCACTAGCTGGCAGTACATATAACAATATGTAGTCAAGAAGCAATGAAATACCTGGAGTCCTCAATCAAACAGACATAACGCAGAACTTTTCCATTTGATGAAGCCTTATTGATACGATTTTGGATGTCTTTATCAAGCAAGGGAAGTCCATTCACCAAAAAGTCTTCCACGGGCATTACATCAGGTCCCAATTCTACAGGGTACAAGCTTTCAATCTACCAGAATTTCCGTCATTAAATTTATACTTGAACTATTCGATGAAGGATGAGATATCATGACACATGCTAAAAGTTCTAACCTTAATGGTGTCCAAGTTGATACGATGTCCAAGAAGTCGAGCAAGGATCAGAGCCTGTTTTGGAAATACGTAAAGAAACCCTCAATAAATCATAATCTACATGCTGGCAAATTTTCTTGCAATTAGCATCATAATAAATACATAGAAATGCCAGCAAAGGAATACAAAAAAACTTATTGTTATCACAGTGAAAAGAAACAATCAACTCAGAATCTGAAGTGCCAATTACTGACTTGTGATCATCCAACTATTTTAATTAATTTTGGCTGAAGATGATACCGACCATTACAAACACTTTAAAAGGACCAAAGTGCAAACATGTATGAGATGTTTCTAGCAAGGAAATTTAGTAAACGTCATTATGATATCTTCCGATGATCCAGAATATACCAAACTTCCATAGACTTGATGCATCCTTAAAGTATTCAACCTCTTCGGGTGATTACCTGACAATATCTTACAAAGTAGAGCTATTGTACAGTTTGGTATATGAATAGTTAGGGTAACAATACAAAAGCTTCTTTTTATGGATCAGCATCATGCACTTGAGTCATTTTTGTAAACTATAATGAGAACTTTTCCCCACCATCTTATTGGATTAAACATATATTAGAAAAATGCAGAGAGTATCCAAACCTTCCTTGCTACATCCGTCCCACTAAGATCATCTCGAGGATCTGAGAGCAAAAATGAAACTCAATATAAGAATCATCCATATTCCCCAATTTTTTACAAGAATGAGAAACTATGCAGAATATACCAGTTACCAATTCAGGGGTTTGGTGCACTTTGCTTCTTAAACAATTTTTTTGTCTTATAAAAAGTCCAAAGGTCAAATATATAACTGCCCTCACTAATTAGTTTAATATATTTTTTCTGGTCCAATCACGCCTTGAATTTCATTTGTTATTCATGACAACAAGATCGAGGACAAAGTACGTCTGGATCATTTTTACGCTAAATGAATCATTTTCACCAATCCATTACCTCAACCTTTTATGGCTGACTGTTCCTAGACCTTAGGATCAACCTTGTTACGAATGCAAATACAAATTTATTTAAGCACATCATATAACCAAAGCAGAGTAAAGAAGTATAATTGTCACATTCACATGGTATTTAATGCTGTGCAACAATTTAAATCTTAAAGTTTAATCAGGAATTAAAGTGCACACAGGCATTACTACGAATAATTTTTCCGCCTGATGCAGTTTAGTGGACAGAAATCCATTTGTAATCTAATAAAGTTTCATAAAATGTATTTTCCTGAATTAGTTTTTGGATTACCAAAAGTGAAACATTGGTCAAAGAGAAAGAGCAGTTTTTCAAAGGGCCTTATTAAGTTTGCACTAAATTCACACATCTAGAAAGATAATATCACATAGAAGCGGGAAGGAGATAGAGGCTTTTATATTTTCTCTTCCGGTGTTCGTTAATCATGTCTCGCTTCTGCAAGATTATTTTGGTAACCAGTATAGTCATAAGACCACTGAGCTTTTTTTTATATACAAGATTTCTAACAAAGTACCATATCAATCAATCTGCAGATAAACTAATATAAGCAAGAGCAGCAATTCATTATAGTGGCTATATTTGCTTTGGAAAAAGTCATTTAAAAATGGAAAAAGCGCACATAACAATTGTGCATTTTCAACGTTAATTCACCAGAGAATGTGATAAGGCCCTCAACAAGTTAGGACTAGAGAGTATTGCCTATCATGGATGTCCATTAGATGCAGTAAGTTTCTTTTGTCAAAAGTTTGCCCATTACTACATAAAAAACAACAAGAAAAACTTATTCTTAATCATATCTTGCAGCATGGCACAATATAGAATTGGAATTCATTGTATCGTGATTTATGGTTACAAAATGACTTGTATATTATCAAGGACACTCAAAATCAAATAATATTTTTTTTAGTAATTTATTAGATTGGCAGCATTTCGTTACCAGGTTCAGTGTATCCAAGGCTTTTAGCAGCTTTGACAACTTGGCTGAAAGGTTTTCCACCTTCTACCTCGCTCATCACATATCCCAATGTACCTAATAGTCATAGGAAAACAAGACAAGTTTATCATCACGTTCAGCAAATTTTGAAGATCTCAACAAGTTGGGAGAAGTAGAAGGTTGAGGTAAAGAAAAGGATGGAGTTAAAAAAAAAAAGGTACCACTCAGACTTCCAACAATACAGTAGATAGGATCTCCAGATGAAAGTATACGATTAAGAGATGCTATCACGGGGAGGCCGGCACCAACCTACCACATTATACAAAAAAAGGTGGAAATTCTAGCACACCTTTCCATAATTCTGGATAATGTAAGTTAAAACATTCTACTAGACAAACTTATTTCAGCCATTATCTCTTGAATGCTAATCTTTTTTTCTTTTTTTTTTAAAAACCAGAAAACCTTCTCTGGGTAACTACGAGAAGATAAACCTTATCCCTAACACACTTGGGAGTTGTTTGTAAATTAGAGAGTCTTTCTCTCTTCACAAGACATGTTTCAACTACCTTTAATGTCTTTTCCTTAATTTATTGCCAATTGATAGCAGATTCATTTGATTGTGTATCATCTCATTTCTACTATGTTTATCTTATTCCTTTATTGCAACACCCAGTGCCATAAACCATAGATAGTATAACAGATTTTCTGCAAAATTTCCATTAGCATTGTAGATATATGATTAATATGACATTTCAGGTATTCCATCTTAGTTCGGCTTAATTTAATATTAGGTTCCTAAACTTTCCTTCAAAGCATTAATTTACAGTTTATCACACGAGCTATCACATCACTTAAAATTATATAATCAACAAATGACATACATCAAGAGACCTCATCCTTGATAGCTCTGGTAAGCTCATCCATGATTAAAAATAGATCATATCTTAGAACGGACCTCGATGCAAGTCTATTATAATTGAGTGGTGATACCATGAGCTAAAGAACAAAAAGTATGGCTTCGGTTTGCTATGGACCAATATCTTTTCTCAAGTGTGTGATATAAAAAAATTTAAAAGTTGAAGGGTGATCCTTCACGTAACCAGTTATAGCACATTTTCTCCAGCACTTCTAAATGATTAAATGACAAAGAAAAGTTGGAACCTGAATGAACTAACCAAACTCAATATTAAAAAATTAAATTGTGCAACGACCAGTTATTGCCAGCTCGTGATCTATGTCTTGCTCAAAGTACAAGATGTTGCAGACAAGTTTATGCACCTTTAATTTTAAATCTAAAGGATAAAATGTGAGAATTTTGTGTATTGTCTTACACGCTCTTAGCTCTGAGAATAAAGATAGAATGTGGCCAATTTGAGATTTGGTCCTTATTATCCATTGCTATCACCATACAGTAACTTCACTTACGGCCATAAGTTTGTTGCTTCCAATTTTCCAATATGTAAGACCAAGCTAACGACATCCAGAATAAAGCACTACTTACCGTTGACTCATATCGAATCCGCCGAGGTTGTGAGACCAACTTGTCATAATATTCCTGCGAAATTAAGAGAAATTGCAATGTCTCTAATACATACTGCCAACAAAGAGGATGACAGGATTTCCACATCTATGATATTGGAAGCTGAGAAAATAAAAATCTGAGCACGCCACTAGTAAAACTTTATTTTTTGTGTAAATATCTGATCAATCAACAAATTAATACTGTAAAAGAATCTGTTACCAATGAAGAGGCCAGAGACTTCTTATTTGCCAGCACCACGCAGCAACCTAAGTCCACTGCTCGACTCAGCACTCCAATAGTCTCAGAACTAGCTGAGCAATCTACAAGTGCCACTCCTGTCATATTAGACAGTAATTCCAGTTAAATTCATAGACATATAAGTACATTTTAAAAAGTTGTCAATTCTGGACCACAGTAACAATATTATGTCTTAATTTTCAGAAAATTTAGACTTTGGATAAGACACAATTTAGTGCCTGTTATTATATCTTTAATTAATTAGAAATTTCCATTAAGGTCAATTATTAGCTGCCATTTGTCATAACTCCAAGGTAAGCCTGGAAACAGGACGGCGACTCGGGTAATACTTTTCAAAAAATAAAAATGTTAGCAAAAATTATATATGACATTAAAGTGGGAACTATGGCTAAATTTGAGCAACAATTCGCATTTTGTTTAACATTAGCCATATTTATGTACTAGAACTTATAGGCAATCTTAAGTATAAGAAAATTAGGAAATGGAGTGATTTTAAGATTGAAAATGATCATCCATGCATTCGTGCCAAATCAGAGAGGCTTCAACAGTTTCAGTCCAAGTAATTACACTATTGCGAAAAACTGGTAAATTTCAATTCATAAATCCATAAAGGGGCTTTAGAGAAATGAGAAAACAAACCTGTCGATTTACCCAAAAGGGTAGCAATGTCAATGACTTCCCTTGCAGTTTCTTGACTTGAAAATACGTTGCATTTACCTACATATACAATTAAGTTCGAGACACAGTTATCAATAATCCTCAGTTATGTGTGTGTATAAATTTGTAGAGATCCACTTTTTACCAAAATTGCTGAGGGTTTGCAGAGAAGATCCACTAGACTTGACTTTGCAAACCTGCAGTAATAACTCATCATCTAATTCTGCGGTGAAAGCATCCGGTGCAGCTACCATTGATTTGCTGTCGCACACTCCCACCACTCTTAGCCGCACCCCCTGCACCAATTACCATAATTCCCACAAAAAATTAAATACAAATTCTTAGACTCCCCAAAAACACTTCACACACGCAGCACGCACGATCACATATTAGGATTAAATGTAGCGGTACAAGCATAAAGATCATATATACCAGCTTGGAATGGAGGGGGCGGCAGTCGATTATGTGGTGGAGGAGCTGGCGGCCTACGCCACCACATCCCATTACCAGCAATGCTATTTTCTTCATTTCCTTCTTCGGTATTTCGATTTTTTGCTCCAACAATTTCGAGTTTCGACCATTTGATTTGAAGGTTCCGGCTATTTGATTGCTTTGATTTTAGAAATATAATTTATTTATTTTTTTGGTAAAATTACGGGAAATTATTAATGATTTTTTTTTCTTTAATTGTTAATTGGTTCTCCTTTTAGATGCATATTCCAGTTAATTCCTTCTCATCTCATGTGAATTATTAAAAGTTACTTGATTGTGTGATGTGACAGATATGTTTGCATATTATACATTTTTATTGTATAAATTGATTAATTTATTTTGTTAATTTTAATTGATATGTCTAATCGTTGTTGCTCCCAAAAAAGAACAATGTTATACTATTTTGAAATAATATTATCTACCGACATTACAATTTTAATATTACAAAAAAATATTAAGTTATTGCTCCTGAAAAAATAATATTCAAAATATTTCATTACCTTAAAAATATATATATTTATCATGCTTTCGAAGTGGTGCATATCTCGAATAATATTATTTCATCTAATCTCGTTGCGATCTTCCCTCAAGAAAATCATACAAATCATGGCATACTAACATTGATTAATTTCACTTCTTAATTGGTAATATGATTATGTCATTTTTTTATTCTCATTATTTCCAAAATACATTTTATCTATCATCTTTTCAACAATATATTCTTTAATAAAATAATATTATACGTAAATTTAAATTTTTTTCTTATTTTTTTAACCACGCGTTCTCTATTAATCTACTATTCTAAAATTCATTCTTACAATAAAATGGGCTAAATACTTTTTTTCATTTAATCATATAGTTACTCAAATTGTGAACATCAAAAAAATTTAAATTTGTAGCACTCGACTTATCAAGCACAAATTACATGTCATGGACTCTCAATGTCGAGATTCTATTTCATGTCAAAGGTTATGGGGGAGAAAATAAATGAAGGAACAAGAAAATCCCTACAAGATCGAGTAAAAGCACTTATCTTCCTTTGTTGCCATTTTTCTCAATAGATTAAAAATCAAATACCCGATTGTGAAGGATCCATAGTTTTTTTAAAATAAAAAAACATTAAGGATTGTAGTCCTTTCAAAGCCCGCTATAAATGGATACACCTTGACTTGCAGGACTTCAAACTATTAGTGAATTGTTCATGATATGTTCAAAATTAATTGTGTGGAGAAAAAAATCGCCGATGAAGATATATTAGAAAAAAGTTTCTCCATTTTTCACGTATAGACATGATCTACCACCAACAATATCACGAGCGTGATTTCAAAAAATATTTACAACTCATATATTAGCTACTTGTAACTGAACAAAACAATTAATTATCGATGAAAAATCATACATTATGTCAAACTGGTTCCATACCGTTGTCTAAAGCTAATGATACTATGTTGTCTGAAACAAATGCAATATTAACATGTGGATGTGAATGTGGATGCAAACGTGAACATGGAAAAGATCACGAGCGAAATAATCGATAAATCTATCAGCAACAAGCAACAATTTCAAGAATAATAGAACAAATGAAAACAACTCGTCCAAAAAGGAGAATGAAAAAAAGTTGTATTAGATGTATAATGAAATGGCATTGGTTATGTACCTATTGTACAACAAAGTATCTTGTAGATCTCTACTAAAAGCCAATAAAGGAAAACGAAAAGGTGGAGACAATTTTTGCTGATTTTGATGATCTAGTTGATGTAATTCACTTGGACGCCACTAACTTTTTCAGTAAACGTGTAATTGAAAATGAATTTTGTAATAGTGATTTTTTCGAATAATCAAAAATGCGTGGTAAAAAAGTAAGAAAAAATCAAATTTATGTGCAAAATTATTTTATGTGAAGAATATGTAATTGAAAATGAGTTTGCAAAAATAAAAAATAAAAAATAGGGTATGTGGCACAAATATAGGCTGAAGTCCAAAAGAGATAATTAAGCCCAAGAATTCAAGTCCAACATAAAGCATAGAAGCATTTCAAGATCATTTGGAAGTCCAAGTCCAAAGTGGAAGAACTTTTGGCATCAAAAGAAAGAAATATTACTTTCTAGTAGAAGGAATCACCCAATAGTCCAATGGCTGAGGGACAGGTCGCAGGGATGGTGATTGTCTCCTTAACATTTTCAAAATTTCCTGTGACCGTTAGTATTTGTGAATTAGGGTGTGGGTGTGGGAGCTAGGGAATATGAAATTTCTCTAAATTCTTTTTTTTGTGTGTGTGTTAATATGTAATTTAATTTATTTAAGTGTGACTATTTGTACTTTTAAAAAGTTATAAAATTTTATTTGCAATTTTGTTATTTTACTACTTTCGTTATGTTTATTTATTTAAAGAGAATGACAAATTCGCCATTTAAGGGTTAAAATGGAGGAAATGACGAGTTTTACTATATAATTAAAAGGTTGAAGATGAATTATGGTAAAAAAAAAAAAAAGGAAGGGGGGGGGGGGCACCCAATAGGGGCTTAATTCAAATACAATCATTTATAATTGTTTGCGACTAAATAAAATCTTAACTACATATTAATGTGAAGAATACATATTTACATTAAATGCACATATAAATTATATAGTTCAATCCAGTAGAAAATATCTGAACAATTAGTGAGGAGGTCCCCCAACTGCAGGTGAAAAATGGAAGACAAAAACAGATCATATATTTTTTGGGGAGGAGGGCACCTGTCGAAGTGTTTTAGTGAAAAAGAAGAGGGGTATGGGGCGAAGAAAAGTGATGATTCATTTTAAGTCACTTTCCATTTACTTAATTTCATGTGTTTGTAGCTTTTTCTTACCCGACACCCGCATATGCAATATAGATCGTATTCACTATTCAATAGAGACTCAAAAAAATAAAATAAAAAAAAACATAAATAAAAATTAGTAGCATTTGAAGCCTCGTTTTACTTTCTCAACCAGTTTTTGATGAAAAATAAGTTATGTATGCACCTAGAGTAGCTTTGCTAACACGAAAATGAATATTTGTTTCTCAAGACACAACATTTCTTTAAACGAGAGTAACTACAAAAAAATTAGACTCCACCGGCCAAAACATTAGCAACCAATCAAATGTGGTTGCTATAGGACACTATCACCTACCACAAAGTGGTTTGTCGTAGGTGATAGGGTTGGCTTTTTAATTTTTTGTACTCTTTTGCGACCAATACTTCATTGTTGATGTGAAGTGTTAGGAACCATACATTTGACTAGTCGCTAATGATTAGTACAGTAAAAAGAGCCGCATTTTCTCGCATAGTAGAGCCCTAGCAACCACTCTATGGTCGCTGGAACACTTAGCGTGATTATTCTCGCTTTTCTCTTTTTCGAGTGTTTCTGCAATTTCTAGCGACCAAGGTTTGTGATCGCTGAATAGGCCAAGGATTTGATGACCATACAGTGGTTGCAAGTTTTCAGTAACCCACAAATTTTGGTCGTTGGAACACTTGGCGCAATTATTCTCGCATTTTTCCGCGTGTTTTTTGCACTTCTAATGACCTAAGTTTGTGGTTGCTGAATAGGCCAAGGTTCCAGTGACCATGGCAACCGACACATTTTGGTCGCTGAAACACTTGGTGAGATTTTTAAAAATGGAACCCTCTAACAACCAAATTTTGGTCGTTGAATGCTATATATTTAGCGATCAAGCTGTATTGGTCGCTAAAGACTTTCATCGACAGTGATTTAGCAAACGGTCAATTATCGCAATTTGTTGATCGCTAATGGTCTTTAGCACCAAAAATAACATTTATTGACCATCTTTTTTGGTCGCTAGATGCAATTTTTTTGTAGTGAGATTTTGACACTCAACTAGAGGGCACAGGGATTGGATATAGAACTGACTCTCTTTAGGCTATCCAGGTAATGAAAGATTGGTAGGAGCAAGCCCACAGATTAGTAATTATTTTGTTGCAATGATACAAGGATTTTTCCCATTAAGTTCAGATAGTACATGTTACGGAGATTAGCTTAATATATAACTATAAATATAAATAAAATATTACCCTTTTTTGATTTGTTTAATTTACACAGTTCGCCACTAGAAATATGGTCTGGGGATCAATCATTTCGCCCTTTGTTTTTATGCGATTGTGTCTTGCAAGACCTCAACTTCTCATTATTCTGTTGGCACAATTGATCATTGAAGTCTTTGCTTGGGTTCATTTTTAGTTCCTTACGATTTACTTTTCAAAATCAATTATTAATTTTAATTACACATTTTTTTTAGAAATCACAACTACTACCTACTTATCCACATCTTATTTCTACAAATTTGTAATTAAGGTTCAACGAAGGCAAAATATTGCATCATTGTACCAGAGTCACCATTAACAATACGTTCCAAAATTTTTACGGTTTATTGGGAATTATGAGATTTATGACAATTAGGGAACCTCCCTTTGATAAGAAAATTTATAAATCATTTATAAATGGTCTAATCTATAAATGGGACATATAGAATTATCATTTTTCCATTTTAAAAATATGTCTAATTAAGGTTAGATAACGGATCTTTTAACGAAAATCCTCCAAAAGTCATTCAGCAACACAATTTTAAAAGGTTTGGGACATTCGCTCTACGATATAAAGGTTAGGGTGTAATTTGCATATTTCTAAAATTTTGTTACCTCCATTGAAATTATTCATAAATTAAATAATTGTACTTGCTAGTCTCGAAATATGTTGATTAAAGTAGCTTGAAGAGGGATTACTCTTCAGCCCTCGATTTCAGCGAGCCCCCAACACTTATCACCACCCGTTCATTTTGTTTGTTCGCAAACCCAACTCTAGCCCAACAATTTCAGCAGCTATGCAATGGTCCAAATTTTTAATTTCACAAATTTGATAGCATGTAAGAATTAAAATATAAATTCGCAAATTAACAATGGTTGAGGGCACTGGAAAGTTTGGACTTTGATGTGAAATAATTATCAAAAACTATCATAAACCGTGGGCGGAGGGGTTGAGATGCTACTAATAAGTACATGTTTGATAAAGTTTAAATTGGTTAAATATACTTTTTATCAATTTATTTCGTAGGACAAACAATTATCATCCATTTATTATCCACACATTTTATAGAATTTACAACTTATAATTACCTAAATTTTAATTTAAGCCCTTACAAGCTTGCTCTAAGGTGGTAAGACCAAGAAGAATCTACGAGTAGTTAAGGACTTGGTTTCATGGATAGCCGTTTCACTCCCGATATTCCACACCTATGGGTCGCCTTCTCCTCCATTTTTAGGCCTATAAGCCCGACAACATGCACACACATACTGTTATGGGTATGATGCTGGACAATAACTACATATGACCACATCATTAGTGTACTCTTCGATGAAGGCTAAATGCCGAACTGTTGGTGACCTTGCAGTGTCGGATAGGGGGAGATGCACTCTCGGTTCATAAAATTATCCCCCATTCAAATCCACTTATGCCCTCGAAATGGGAAGTGGCCTTCACATTAATATGCATTCCTTTCATTGCAAGCATAATAGCGCCAACATCTCTTATGGACGGTAGCTACACAGTGCTCCCTCGCGCATTTGTCCTCGATAACTTTGTACACATCACCTTTGACACCAACCTTCACCATATGTCCCCATAAGCATTGGTTCGTTGAATGGACGACCTCTACCACAACATTATTACGTATGTCGAAACAACATTACAATCTCTATCATTTTGCTCTGCAATGTAAGCTCTATGAAACAAACTTGACAAAGCACACAGACACACATTCACGCAATGCCTAACATTTGCATCCATCATCCCTAAAACTTTCTTCATCAATTATGCTTGCTAGCCGACACAATCTGTGTCTCAAAATCATTTTTTTACAATAATGCACACCATTGATCTCCTACAACCAACAACGTACATTCAAGCCCCTGCTTTGATACTAACTTTCAGAGACCCTCAGGTTTGGCTTTTGAGGTTCCACACCTCAAGATCTCATTCTCCCTCATTCTTAGGCTAACAAGTTTGAACAAATGACACACATGCACGTTTATAGGTAGGATGCTAGATGATACCTGCATATGATCACGTAATTAGTGCATTCTTTGGTAATGAAGGCTACGCACCTAGCTATTGGTGACCTTGCCAAACCAAAAAGGGGGAGGAATGCTCTCTGTGCGTGACACTTTGGATTGTTTGTGTTAAAGACGGAATTAGATCAGGGGAATTTTTACTTTCTAGTTTCCTTCTATATTGATTTCTTCTTTATTTTATTATGTAATATATTTATTTTAATTTTTACTTACTATTAGTGTGAAAGTGATTATTTTGAAGATAATTTTATTAGAGAATGTGTGGTTAAAATATAAGAAAATCTTATGAGAAAGTGTGAAAAGTAATTTTATTTAGAGAATTTTTAATTAAAAATGGGTGTGGAAGAAATGTGATTTCCAAATAATCACTTTCAAACAAGAGCTTAACAATCAATAAAATTAGGGTTCATCTGGCAAATTTATAAATACTTTTATAAATAAAAATAATAGATGGGATAATAGTGAGTCCCACAAAATGTATAAATAATAATGAGAAGTGGTTATGAATGTGTTAATATTTGACTTAATTTATAAATCATTTTATAATTTTTGTTCAAAGGAGGCTTAATTGCCTTTTTAATTAAAAAAGATTGACTTCTAATAATAATTTAAATAGAAATATTACTATTTTTGATAGAAAAAAATAAAGGTTGAGGATTAGAATGTCCATAACTAAACGTTAGAGCTTCATTTTGCACAAAATGCATAGATTGAGGACCTTTTTTGTTATATTGTCCCTTTATCATCTCGACAATCATTGATATTGCATTAGAATTTTTTTTAAATGTGTAATTAAAAAGTAAAAAAAAAATTATAAAAAAATGCAAAGTAATAATAATTGTTTTTTTTTTTTTTGAGAATTTATAACAGAAAACAGATTGTCATCCAGCTCTCAATTTAGTTGATCCAGTTCATCTTGCCAGCCCCAGCCCAACTTGCACCAACTGCATCCAACTCACTTTAGTTACCAATTCAGTTAGTTAGCAATGCAAGTTGATCACACATGCCATCATTGTATTAGTGTAAAAATTAGTTGGTTTAGTTAGTTCAAATTTTGATTCCTATTTAAAGACGGATGTAATACACTTGTAAATTGAGATTTTTCATTTTTCAATACAATTCTATCTTCTTCATTTCAATATGGTATTTGAGTTATTTGCTTCCTCACTGTCATAACTTTGTGATTTTCATCGATCAGTTTCTTTTGCATCTCCATGGCAAAAGCTGAATTCCATAGTAAGTCAATTCATTCACCATCAATAAGTAATTCCAATATTGATGATGGGTCAAGTCTTTATTTCTTGCATCAATCAAATAGTCCAAGATTAATTCTTGTATCACAGCCATTGGTGGGAGAAAATTATGCATCGTGGAATCGTGCTATGATAATTGCTCTATCTGTGGAAAAAAAAAAAAGCTAGGATTGGTTGATGAATCCATAGCTAAATCTGAAGATAATCCCGAGTTGCTGAAAATTTGGATTCGAAACAACAATATGGTAATTTCATGAATTCTCAATTATGTTTCTAAAGAAATATCAGCAAGTGTCATTTATGCTGATTTAACACGAGATATGGGAAAATCTTAAGGAGAGATACCAGCAGGGAAACGACCCTCGTATATTTCAATTAAGAAGAGAGCTAATGAATCATATCAAGACCAATCATCTGTAAGTGTCTATTTCACAAAATTGAAAACCATTTGGGAAGAACTCAACAACTATAGACCGGTTTGCTCCTATGTAAAGGGTAGTTGTAGAGCTATGAAGAAAATGGCTGATCATTACCATATGAATTATGTAATGTCATTTCTAATGGGATTAAATGATTCATATGCTCAAGTCAGAGGTCAGTTACTAATGGTGGATCTTGTTCCATCGATAAGCAAGGTGTTTGCTCTCATATCTCAAGAGGAACACCAGAGATCTGTCAATACCAGTATATATGGCAATACCGATAGTATGGCTTTTATGTTAAAAATGAAAGCAAGAAGCCACTACATGCCAGTCACACAATAAATTTCAAAATAATGAGAGACCTATATGTACCTATTGTGGATATATGAGACATGGAGTTGATAAATGTTATAAGCTTCATGGATATCCACCAGGATATAAGCCCAAACAGAAATCTGGTCTTTCCTTCTTCTAAAATTTATTACGTGGTTGGCCTGTAGTAGGCTTCTTGCCTTCATTTTTAACATAAAAAGCCATACTGTCAGTATTACCTTAGGCACTAGAATTGACAAATCTGTGGTGTTCCTCTTGAGAGATGAGAGCAAACACCTTGCTTATCGATATAATATGATCCATCATCAGTATTCGATCTCTGACTTGAGCTATGAGTCATTTAATCCCATCATAAATAACATTACATATTCCATATGGTAATGATCAACCGTTTTCTTCATACCTCCACAACTACACTTTACACAGGAGCAAACCGGTATATATTTGTTGAGTACTTCCCAAATGGTTTTCAATTTTGTGCAATAGACACTTACAGATATTGTCTTAAGTATGATTCATTAGCTCTCTTCTTAATTGAAATATAAGAAGGTCGGATATACAAGACATGGAGTTGATAAACGTTATAAACTTCATGGATATCCACCAGGATATAAGCCCAAATAGAAATCTAGTCTTAGTTCTAATCCGCAAGTGAATCATGGTGCAGTGAATCAGATTTCGAGCTCATTATCAAAACATCATGATCTAACTAGTGGTAATGTTGAGGAATTTGTGCAGATCCTGAATCATACCCAATACCAGCAACTGATGAATATGCTGAACAATCACCTCACAAATGCAAACACCAATACTAAGATAGGTAATAATGAGTCTAGCTACATCTCAAGTACTTGCCTCCATGTGTCTTTCAATCCAATATTGAGTTCTTACACATATTGGGTATTGAATTCTGGAACCACAAGTCACATATGCTTCAATCAATCAGCTTTTCATATATTAAGGCCAATCAAGAATGCTAACATTACACTGGCAAACCATGAAAGAATTTCTGTAAATTTTAATGGAACTGTGAAGATTATTCTTGAACTAGTGCTTGAGGATATATTATATGTTCCTCAATTTAAATTCAATCTATTGTCTATCAATTCCCTGACTAGGAATTCATCTATCAATGTCACTTTTCTCACTGATTGCTGTAATATTCAGGATCAGGACAACATGAGGATGATTGGCGTCTCTACATATTGGATGCTACATCATCTAAGTCCGTTTAAATGGTTGTAATAGTATCAATTCTGTATGTTTTATTTTAAATAATGTGACCTCTCAAACTTGGCATCATAGGCTCGGTCACCTATCTTTTCAAAAGTTAGATATGCTTAAAGAACAATTGAACATTACATGTAATAGTCACAAGCATTTCATTACAACTTCATGTAATATTTGTCCTTTAGCTAAATAAAGGAGACTGTCATTTGTATCTAACAATCGTCTATCTAAGAATTCCTTTGATTTTGTACATTGTGACACCTAAGGTCTTTACCATGTCCCAATGTATGCTGGCCACAAATTCTTTTTGACATTGGTAGATTATTGTACCCATTTTACATGGGTTTATCTTATGACGCAAAAATCAGATGTAAAGTTCATTATACGCACGTTCTTTGCCCTGATTGAAACTCAGTTTCATATAGTCATTAAGAAATTTAGATCGATCATGCTCCAGAGCTTCAGTTTATTGAATTTCTTGCCTCAAAAGGGGTTATTCATCAATATTCATGTGTTGAAATGCCTAAGCAAAACTCAGTTGTAGAGAGAAAATACCAGCGTCTTCTCAATGTGGCAAGGGTATTATTCTTCCAATCCCGTGTTCCTATTCAGGTGACTGCATACTCACAGCCACATTTCTAATCGATAGGACACCCTCATCAATTTTGCATAACAAAACTCATTTCCATATTCTCTATAAATCCCCAGTCCAATACCAGTCTCTTAGAGTTTTTGGTAGCCTGTGCTTTGCTTCTACCTTATCATCTCGATGCCCAAAATTTCATCCAAAAGCCAGGACACGTGTTTTTGTTGGATATCCTCCTAGCATCAAAGGTTATAAACTTTATGACATTGTTTCAAAATCCTTATTTGTTTCAAGAGATGTCAAGTTTTATGAACATCTTAGGGATTCTTTGTTAAAAGGGTT